>VZTO01009971.1:3108-49459 GCA_013400615.1 Syrrhaptes paradoxus
AGTGCATAAGGTATGCTTATTATAAATTTGTGATATGAGTAGCTGATATTACTCTTTATTTTTTTGTTGTTTGCTGCTGTTAGTGCATTATTATCTGAAGGGAGAGGGGGAATGTCAGTGATATTCCTATATTAGCATAGGTAATAGTTACAGCAGAGTTGCAGAAAGAAAGTAAAACACCTTGGTATGTATGAGACTCGTAAGATCATAAAAATAAAGCAATCCTTTCAAATTAAATATGTATTTTTTTTAAAGACTGGACTATCACAAGCTCCATCCTTCAAGTTAAGAATGCACCCAGAATGCTTGTTCACTAGTGAGGTTGGTTTGCGAACCTAGTGTTCTCCACAGCTTTACCTTAAGCTGCACTATTGAAAATCATGTTGTTACGAAATGCTTAGCACTTAATGTTCTGTAAAGAAGCCATACTTCTGCTTTGCTCTGTATGTGCTTCAGCAGTTTTGAAGAAAACCCCTCTTAGGACTGGGGTTCTCTGGGTTTAAGCTAAACCATTGCTTGTGCTAAGTGAATTTGGCAGTTCTGAAATTGGATTTTTTAAAATTCATTTTACATTACATTCCCAAGCCATCATACTGATTAATTGTGTTACCAGTTTAAAGAATATACTTGGGCTGCCAGGTGAGGAGGGGAAACAGAACAAATTGATGTTCCATAACCTCTAAACCAGTCTTCTGACATTACTGAGATGAAGTGGAGCTTTCTGCAAAACTGGTGCCCAGGCTTGAACCAGATGTCAGCAGTTATTTTAATGTTAATGGGCTGGCAAAATTGACAGAACCAAGGAAATCAGAAGTTACAAACTCCTCCCGCTGTCCAGGAGGTGTTTCAGTGTTTCGTATCACAGTGATGTTACCATCCTGATTCTCTAAATTACAGAGGCAGTGATAGTCTTCATAGTTTGAATCATTACCAGTTTTGCAGTCAAACAAGTCTTTACCATGATTGACTGTTTTCCTGTGAATTTAGAGACGCAATTAGACTAAGGGCTGTTCTGTGCTGTTCCAGCTGAAGGTGGAGATAATTATGATATATTTGTCATTAATGTGGCAGGAAAATTGTTATGATAAGAGGATGGAGAGCCAGCATAGTAGCAATATCATAACTTCTTTTTTAAGCAGGGAGGAAATCTCCTCTAATCCAGATCACATTTGCGTGGGCTGGCTGCATGTGGTCTATGTGAGCTGTTTAACCCGATTCCTGAGGCTTTTTAGCTAGATTCCCCTAGCCAACTCAAGATTATTTAAAAAAAAAAAAAGTTNCATTCAGTCACAAAATGTATCTTAGGACTAACTTTAGATCTGGTTGTCTTCCTTTGATAGGAACAAATATTTTCAAAATTAAAATTTTTCAGAGCAATAAATGAATTTCAGTGTCATTTTATTAAGAACATGTTGAATGATTTTGGTTTTCTTGTTTCATTACAGTGATTTGTTTTTAGGAAATAAAATAGTACTTTTTGATGTTGTCATAGTTTTACACAACATAGCCTCTTACTAGCTACTCTGAAGAAAGTTAACTCTGTCCCAGCTGAAACCAGGACTGATGTGCATATTATAGTGAAATATCATTTTGACTTATATACAGTATATTAATATTCTGCTTTATGATTTTGTAATGTTATCAAAATAAAAGATGGCATAGTTCTGAGTCACAACTGTCTCCCTCAATCAGTGTGATACTGTACTTCCAAGGTTTCAATAATTCAGTATTCAGACACTCTGAAGAGAGTAGGAGTCGTCTTCAAAGTCTCAGAATGTGCTTTAAATGAAAGGAAGAAGTCACAACAGACCAAGAGTAGTGTTTAATATCTTATTATTTATGTGTTCTTCCAAAAGCTATGGAGAACTAAAGAGGAGTGAAAAAGATGAATAAAGATGGAATAAATAAAAGCAGGGGAAAAGAGGAGGGTGGCTGGATAGGAAAAAAAAATCTCCCCATCTGTCTGTAGTACTTAATCTTTGTGTAATAACTGTAAAGGCAATGTATTTTATGCTGAATCTATCTGAAAAAAAGGATTCAGCTATGCCTTTCTGGACTTAAAATAGGTTTGTATGTGTACCTACAGAAATATGCATGATTTTTTATGTAAAGTTATTAACCTGACTTTAGCATAGCAATAATACAGCAGAAACCATTTTAGTCACATTTCAGTTAAAATCACTTTTGCACACCAGAGTACTGCGCACAAGTAGAACTAACACGAACATCAACGTGCGATTGTATTGGCAAGCACTGTCTCTAGAGTTGTCAGTGTGGGAGTTGTCTTCAATAGGTACACAATTATTTTTGCATCATAAAAACATCACTCAAACTAATCCTTCGTCTAGAATACAACTGCTAGCTTTTAAGTGCACTGTAGTACAGTAAATAACTAGACCATTCAAAATTCTATATTTGAAAGTATAAAGAAACACTGCCTACTTTTCTTTTCTGGATTTCCAGTGTATTTCAAGTCGATAGCTGCAAGCACTATCCCTGTATGATGCTTCTGCTCACTTCTGAATTCCAAAGCAGAGACAGTGATAAGCAGAACTTCGAAAAGCGTGTTTTAGCAATCCTTTAGGTGTATGCCAGTCATGTGCGTACTATAACCTGTCATACTGCCTTCTGAAACTTCTTTATAAGCCCTTAGGGAAATGTGGCTGTTAAGAGTAGTTCTATCTGACCTAATAGCAAAAAGCCATGAAAATTGGTTGCGGGAAGGGAGTATTATTTTGTGTTGAACTGAATATGAAGCAATTGCCTAAAAAGCGTGATCCTGCTCAGAGTTGTTCTAACATGAGTTGTGGCCTCTGTGACTTGTCTCTCATTTGTGGTTTCTTAATTTCAGTTAGACTCTTCATGAACGCCTGTGTTTGCACTGTCAGATTTGAAGTTGATGCTATAAGACATAGTTTTTTTCATGTCTGATGAATTCTTTGAATTGCCTGCTTGCTTGCTACAGTTTTTCAGGAGAAGAAAGAAAATACTGAGGCATTTTCATTTCTCTTCCCAAAGGGACACTGCATGTCTTTAGCACTTGGCAAAATGATGCAAGGTGTTGTCTGTATTACATCCACCAAACGCTTTCTGACTGTACAGTTCAGCACTAGGACTTTTTGGTGTGGTATCATTCCTTGCTGGTTGGACTGGAATTAGAGAGCAGACCCATATTAGAAGCAAATTATATTTTGTAATGTTATTACAATGAATAATATTGAAATTAAGAAAGATTTGACACTTTCCGTAAAGTATAACTATATCACACAGGATGTTGAAAACCTGTAGCTCTTTACAACAAGTTGATATTAATTAATGCTGTATCACAGTGGAATTCCTATTGAACTATTTATTATACATACAGTAGAGAGAAGTGAAGCTTTTTGGATTAATGTTATTGCAGTCAAACAAATTAATAATGATTACCTGTCTTCTGGAATATCTTTATGATGAGATACTAGCTCTGGTTTATTAAACTGTGATAACATCACCACAAAAGAGATTTAACATCTGCATTCTTTGCTGCTGTGAATTAACATACAATTCTTCTATCAAAATAACTTCAATGTATTAATGTTTCCGTTTTGATTTTTTTAAATTTGATAGTCATATTTTCAGAAAGGAAGTGACACACTATGTTTTCGCTATTATATTTCCATTTCAGTGCATTTTTATGAAAATCATACATTTCCTGGATTTTGTAATCTTGAGGGAGCATCATACACCCGTGCTGGCTTTAGTGTCTCTGAAGAAAAATATTTAGTTAAAAGGAATTTATGTGCAAAGCCATAAAATGGCAACTCCTGTGCTTTTCAGAGACAGCGTGTATCTGAATAAAAACAGTGTTACTACAGCAGAGAAAAAGGAGAGTAAGATTTTTAGTGTAAGTACCCTAATTATCTGATTTTAAATTATTTAATGTAATCAACCTGCAGGGGTACACCTTTTCTGATTTGTTGAACACAAGGAAATCACTTTTGGCAATTAGTAATCATCTTGAGTTTAAAGAGACAGGAATAAAATGAAAGTTTTGCCATTTAATAGTCTGATTTATTTAGCACTCAAAACAAAGAATCACTGACCCTCAGCATATTTTGAGGATATTCTTTACACAAGGACAAGATATTTTGGTTTGTGTGTCTCATATAATATAAATAAATGAGCTTTCATTCAACATTAGGGAAATATGCATTTTACCTTTATTCTCAATAAGTATTTTGCAAGTACATTCTCTCCAATTTTTCCCTCAGTCATGTATTTCTGTTCCTTCCCTTTGGACTCACAAGGGTGCTGTTACATCCATTCTGCCAGGAAACTAATTTAGCTGAAGACACAGCAAAGAATGTATAAAATTTAACTAGAGCATTCTAATTGCTCTAGTTACATTTTTAAATTTGAAATTGCTCTAGAGACTCCAAACTAGAAAACCGGAGTGGAGGGCAGTCAGGGTAAAAGGGGGAGCAAAGCCTATCGTTTTTATAGCCCGTAGACTAAGACAGGTGGCTTAGGAAGTGGCACTTAAAATCAGACGTATCGTTCTTTTCAATTAATCATCTCTATATTTACAGTTCTTTAATCTGGAACTAGCATCTCTTCTATTTAATTTTTGGTCTTTCTTACAAGATTATCTGGGGGTTCTGCCCTACCTCTTGTGTAGTCCTGTTTATGGAAAAAAATATGTTACCATCTTGTCCATTTCCTGCTGTTTTGGTGCCTCTGGTGCTGGAAAAAGTTATTTGCTTTTACACAAAAACACAATTTTGATAAGACCTAAATACATCTGAACTGAAGTTAGAGTTGCAGAATTACAAAATAACAACTTTGATGGTATCTCTAAAAGAACATTAATATTAAAGTGGCAAGGATAGAAAATCCTAAAATGATAACATTGTCATTCTCTTTAGATTATTTTTTTCATTATTTTTATAAAGTACATGCAAAGGGACATTCCACAATGCAAAACACTTTTATTTTTGTCCTAAACAACAACCAGAACCTGTTCTTCTGAGAATTCTTGTTTCTTAGCCATAAAAATAGGTTCCTTCTTTTGAAATCTGTTTTATATTCTGCGATCTACAAGACCTTAGCTGCTAGTGCAGGTTCTTCAGTATTAAATGTTCTTTTTGCTAAAGGCTGTGGCCTTCAGACTCGTGATTTTCTGACTTTGTATTCCACATAGACTTGACATACAACTTTACTAAATATGTATTCACTTCCTCATTCTGAGCATGAGTTAGCTTGAGTTAGGTTTGAGATCAGAAGCCAACTCTCCCTTTGTGAGGGTGAAAATAAGACATTTCTAGCCTATATTAACTCCTGTTTCCCACAACTGATACAACTATGTTCAGGTAATCTGAGAAGCATGGAAGTAAAATATTTGTTTATTTGATAGTGTATTTGTATTTCCAGTGAGGACAATTCATGAGCTCTGAGTAAAAGGAGCACAGACAATGTCTTATCAAACCAGAAACTGCTTAGTTATCATACCAGAACTGAACTAAATTAAATCAAATCCTGAATGTGGCAAAGAATCCTTTTTCCTTTTAAAATAAAATTCTCTGGCTATGTACACATGCATGAATGCACATACTTATGCACATGCTTACCCTAAGAATGTAATAAAAGCAAATGAAAAAAAGTGTAGGACAATTGAGAAATATTTTTTAAAGGTACTATCATAAAGCACGTTTGTTCCTGCTGTGTCACATTAGACAGTGGAGGAAAGACCCTTTTATTATTTGTTTGCAGTGCTCCTGGTTTCATTACTCTCCTCTTACTTTGCATAACACAGTACCATTGCAGCTGTTGTGCAGTTGCAGATGTGTCTAATTAATAATAAAATGTAATGCCAGCCTAATAGCAGACTTTTACTCTGCCATCGGTTATAGGATCCTGCCACTGTTTTTTCCTCTGGGCAGTTGTTGTAGCTGGTGCCAAGTGTCAGGAAATTGACGTGCCTCTGTGGCTCTAACGGCATTTGGAAAAGGCCATCCAGTTTCAATTTATGGACATGAATCAATGCCACTTACAAATGTCTTGCCAGTTGCTGCTCTTCTGTCATTCAGGGCTGCTGTTGAATTCTGTTTGTTCAATTCACCCAAGGCTACTTGGGTCACTCCTACTTTTCAAGTGGCTTTAAAAGTTTTGTTTTGTTGTATCTGTAAGTGATACGCCATATGCTTTGCCATCTGTTGTTTGTATACCAGGTGCTTAATTTAAGGAAATAGGAATAGTGTTTTGAATGAAGGCACTTCTATTAAAAATCACATTGTACTCCTGTTCTCCAAGCACATCTTGATAGGTAGAGCTAAGCTAAGTTTTAGTGCTCTTTAACTTTCAATTAAAATTGTTGCGATTACACCAGTCTCGGTGGTCAGAAGAAAAGCAAACAGTAGCAGATGTATTAGAAATCAGACTGTAGTTTCAATGAAAATCAATCTCTACTGTCTTTGTCAAGAATCAAAGTAGTTTTTAGAAAGAACTCATACAATTTTACATGTTATAGAGCCATTTTTATTGTTGAGTTATCTTTTTTTTTCCCTTTTAATCAGAAGGAAATCTAATGAGCTAATAAAAGGTGTTAGCTTGGCATCAGCTGGAAGCTGAATTTTGTCAGGGATATAATTTATGTTAACCAGTAAAGCATTTTAAAGGTATTACTTTCCACATAAAAGTGATTTTGCAAGTTTCTGAAGAATGAACAGACAGTATAGAATCTTATACTAGACTATGAAAAAAAAATATTGGCTATGTTATTTGCTTTTTCATATCTCAGAACACACAGGTTAGTAAAGGACGGGGAAGGGGGTGAGGAGGAGAAAACCCAACCCTACCCCAACCCTGGAAGGTTATATATTGGATAGGATTGTGCCTCAAGATTTGGGCAAAAAGCAGAATTTCAGATTCACAAAGAAAAGTTTCAATTTGGTACTAGCCCAAATGAGACCAGAATGAAAAGTACTCTAAATTACCTTAAAATTAGGCATGCTCTGGAGCTGATCAATTTCTCTACTAATTTTCAAAAACCTTTAGTAGTCAGCAGGAACTTCACCAGGACTAGCAATCACAATTTCCAGAACTTTCAATTCTAGAAGAAACCTGCCGACCTTCCGTTGTATCATTCTGAGGTGACCTGGAAGTAGCAGATGCTGAGGGAGGGACGTCCCAGCAGAGCTGCAGTTCCTAGAAGGAGGATGTTTGTGTTCATGTGCAGTTTTCTAGCAATCTAGGCAGGGGTCTGTCAAAACCATATCCTGAAACTGTCAAAAGTTCATTGAACCTNNGTAAAAGGAGCACAGACAATGTCTTATCAAACCAGAAACTGCTTAGTTATCATACCAGAACTGAACTAAATTAAATCAAATCCTGAATGTGGCAAAGAATCCTTTTTCCTTTTAAAATAAAATTCTCTGGCTATGTACACATGCATGAATGCACATACTTATGCACATGCTTACCCTAAGAATGTAATAAAAGCAAATGAAAAAAAGTGTAGGACAATTGAGAAATATTTTTTAAAGGTACTATCATAAAGCACGTTTGTTCCTGCTGTGTCACATTAGACAGTGGAGGAAAGACCCTTTTATTATTTGTTTGCAGTGCTCCTGGTTTCATTACTCTCCTCTTACTTTGCATAACACAGTACCATTGCAGCTGTTGTGCAGTTGCAGATGTGTCTAATTAATAATAAAATGTAATGCCAGCCTAATAGCAGACTTTTACTCTGCCATCGGTTATAGGATCCTGCCACTGTTTTTTCCTCTGGGCAGTTGTTGTAGCTGGTGCCAAGTGTCAGGAAATTGACGTGCCTCTGTGGCTCTAACGGCATTTGGAAAAGGCCATCCAGTTTCAATTTATGGACATGAATCAATGCCACTTACAAATGTCTTGCCAGTTGCTGCTCTTCTGTCATTCAGGGCTGCTGTTGAATTCTGTTTGTTCAATTCACCCAAGGCTACTTGGGTCACTCCTACTTTTCAAGTGGCTTTAAAAGTTTTGTTTTGTTGTATCTGTAAGTGATACGCCATATGCTTTGCCATCTGTTGTTTGTATACCAGGTGCTTAATTTAAGGAAATAGGAATAGTGTTTTGAATGAAGGCACTTCTATTAAAAATCACATTGTACTCCTGTTCTCCAAGCACATCTTGATAGGTAGAGCTAAGCTAAGTTTTAGTGCTCTTTAACTTTCAATTAAAATTGTTGCGATTACACCAGTCTCGGTGGTCAGAAGAAAAGCAAACAGTAGCAGATGTATTAGAAATCAGACTGTAGTTTCAATGAAAATCAATCTCTACTGTCTTTGTCAAGAATCAAAGTAGTTTTTAGAAAGAACTCATACAATTTTACATGTTATAGAGAAATTTTTATTGTTGAGTTATCTTTTTTTTTCCCTTTTAATCAGAAGGAAATCTAATGAGCTAATAAAAGGTGTTAGCTTGGCATCAGCTGGAAGCTGAATTTTGTCAGGGATATAATTTATGTTAACCAGTAAAGCATTTTAGAGGTATTACTTTCCACATAAAAGTGATTTTGCAAGTTTCTGAAGAATGAACAGACAGTATAGAATCTTATACTAGACTATGAAAAAAAAATATTGGCTATGTTATTTGCTTTTTCATATCTCAGAACACACAGGTTAGTAAAGGACGGGGAAGGGGGTGAGGAGGAGAAAACCCAACCCTACCCCAACCCTGGAAGGTTATATATTGGATAGGATTGTGCCTCAAGATTTGGGCAAAAAGCAGAATTTCAGATTCACAAAGAAAAGTTTCAATTTGGTACTAGCCCAAATGAGACCAGAATGAAAAGTACTCTAAATTACCTTAAAATTAGGCATGCTCTGGAGCTGATCAATTTCTCTACTAATTTTCAAAAACCTTTAGTAGTCAGCAGGAACTTCACCAGGACTAGCAATCACAATTTCCAGAACTTTCAATTCTAGAAGAAACCTGCCGACCTTCCGTTGTATCATTCTGAGGTGACCTGGAAGTAGCAGATGCTGAGGGAGGGACGTCCCAGCAGAGCTGCAGTTCCTAGAAGGAGGATGTTTGTGTTCATGTGCAGTTTTCTAGCAATCTAGGCAGGGGTCTGTCAAAACCATATCCTGAAACTGTCAAAAGTTCATTGAACCTGAGACATTTCTTAGAAAGGCATTTCTGGCAGCATGAGTTTGTGAATGCCAATAAAAAAGACTGTCTGTAGAAGGGCTTGTGATCAGAAAACATACTCTTTGCTTTGCCAAGAAGGCTATTTTGTCTTCTCTTTCATTTGAATGTGACAAATAAAGCAGTCTTAATTAATTAAGTAAGATTTCTTAATCAGATATGTATATATATGTGTATTGGCATCTTGATTCACTAAGGATGATGGAATGGTTGCAACCCGATGCCAAATAAAATAGGTTTGAGCATTACATTAGTGCCACACTCAGGGATTCAAGGCTGGACAGGCTTCACAAGACTTTGGATTTCTAAGATACTCTAGAAGCGTTTAAAGAAATATCCCTTCCACCATCCATTCCTGTACTGCTGGATGCTCAAGTCTGGAGTGCTAATATCATGACTGGATTTTAAAAGGCCATTACATGCCACCTTTTAACCTGACCGTTTAGAGATTTCTTAATGAAAAGACAGTGAATGTATATCACAGTATACTACTCTTGTTCACTGTGGGTTTTTTTTCCTCAGTGTTTGTTATGAGTGGTATCTAAGCTACATTTCTGCTCTCTGTTGCCCTTCTGCTTTTTTGTTGTTTCTTATGCAACAGCTGCACTGCAACACCCTTTTACATGGAGTAAGGATTTAATTATAAAGTTTATTATTCACTTTTCTGTTGCATTTTAGTACCAAACCCTTCCTTTTAAAGTAGAATAAAAGCTTTTTTTTTCTTTTTTCCTTCTTTTCCTAGTTTTGTCTGTTGCAGGCTTAACAAATTTATCCTTATTTTTTGAAACACAAAATAAGGTAAAGAAAAAGATTTCAGAGTTTGAGTAGATGAAGACTGAATTCTTTCTGCCTAATTGTTCCCTAGTTGAACTTGTAACAAGCACATTTAAATGCAGTCAATTAAAGTAGGAGATATGCAGGGTTTAGATTATTTTTTGTTTGTACACTAAATTTTTGGCTTAAGCTTGTTTCAAAGGTTTCTCATTACATGCTGCATCATCAGAAGAAAGCTCTTACAACGTATACTCTTGTGATCTGAAGTTGCCTTGCTTCCCCTAAATATGCCAGCATGTGGAAGATATGCTTTGAAATTAATAATACTGAAAAACAACTCGGCAGTAGTATTTGACTTCTTTAATTCCTGCTGAGATGATTATGCTTTTATTAACTGTGCAATTATATTGCACAGCTCACTTGAAGTATTTCAAGCTGTAGCTTTTTGATTATGACTCTTTTAGCACTTCACAGAAAGCTTCAAAGATTGAACAACTGTGGATAGATCTCACCAAACAATTTATATTTTTGACTTTGAATTTTTTGGCTAAGTTCAGTCTCATTTGCTTGTAATAAGTGTCATGTTTAGATGTGGTATTTCTGCATGTGGAGAAATGCATGCAGAAAAAATATAACAGCGTAGGGTTTAAATACATGGAAATAACCATGTGACAATTTAAGATTTCTATGTATTCTATATGAAGCTCTATCTCTTACAAATATTCCAAGTTTATGTATGTTTAGGTTGGGATGTATAAAAAATTGTATGTAGAAGTCAGAGTCTAAAAAAACTGATGTTTGAGAAATACATGCACAGAAGTAGAGGTTGGAAGACCTTCTCTTTAATTCAAAGCAGGGTTAATTTGTTGGAATTCAGTTTGAAATGTCAGTGCAGTAAAATAACATTCTATTGATTCATTTTCAAAGTACTAAATTACTTGGATATTGGTTTTGGATTTGTGTTAATTTTAATTTAGATTAATGTTCCACAAGAAGGAATAGTGGTTTGGAGGATGACACCCAATTGGTGTCATAGTAAAGTCTATTTGTAGCATACAAATGTTACAATTTCCTGACAGGAATACCATTACACTTTTGAGGGCTTTTTGGTGTTGTGGGTTGGTTGTTTGTTTGTTTTTCCCACAAGTTAATGTCTTTTTGTTCATTTTGTTCAATATTGGGCAAAAAAACCCTGAATCCAAGCAACAGGAAAAAAATATTTAAATCAGGCTGGAGATTTGGGCGGGGAAAAATCTCATGCAATTTAACAAAAGCAAGTGTAGAGTCTTGCATCTGGGCAAGAACAACACCAGGTTCCAGTATAAGTTGGGTACTGACCTGTTGGAGAGTAGTGTAGGGGAGAGGGACCTGGGGGTCCTGGTGGACAGCAGGATGACCATGAGCCAGCACTGTGCCCTCGTGGCCAAGAAGGCCAATGGCATCCTGGGGTGTATCAGAAGGGGGGTGGTCCAGTAGGTCAAGAGAGGTTCTCCTCCCCCTCTACTNAAAACTTCTTTCCAGTGAGGGTGACAGAGCACTGGAAGAGGCTGTCCAGAGAGGTTGTGGAGTCTCCTTCTCTGGAGACATTCAAAATCCGCCTGGATGCGTTCCTGTGTGATCTGATCTAGGTGTTCCTACTCCGGCAGGGGGATTGGGCTAGATGATCTTTCGAGGTCCCTTCCAATCCCTAACATTCTGTGATTCTGTGAAATCTCTGAGACAGAATCTACAGAAATTAATAGTTTAGGATAAGTTTAAAAAACAGCATTCATATGAAAAAAGATCTATAAAAATGGACAGAATGTTTTTTTAAAAAGTCAGTGCTGGAACATTTTACAGCTCCATGACACAGGTGGCTAAATTTCCATTTTCTGAAATTTTGTAGCGAGAAAGGATTTTTATGAAGGCACTTGTTTACACTATATTTTCTATTAATGCAATTTTAGACAGAGTTAATACCCAAACAGAATGATTTTATAAATAAACTATTTTAAAGGCATATTTTTAAAGTGCTGTTAAAAATAATCTGTTTCAATTGTATTTAACTATCTGAAGCATATGTCCATCTTATTTTGTGAATTGTATGTACTTTTGCAAACACATGTTCTGTTTCAACTTGCATTTTGACTGTCTCTCTAAATTGTGCATGGTAAACTATCAAGACTTGTCCAAACTAAGTGGCTTTAAGCAAATGGTGCCATACGAACAAGGCTACTACATGTAGTGGAGAATTTCTAGTTTGCAGTTCACATGCATTTTCAGAAATTCTTAGACCTTTCACATATGAGTAGAGTAAACTCAGTGGCTTATACAGAGTAAGTTCTACATTTGCTTGCTGCGTCAGACTTAATGTACATATACCTTGTGATTGCACAGCACACGAGCAGATGTTATTCAGGATTTCTTTCTATGTTGCCCTTGATGAAAGCACTTAGACAAGCATACTGCAACTGTATACAATATATATGATGACACTGCACATTTAATCAAGACTACAGTGATTTATCCCTGCAAATCATTAACAAGAAAAGAGGTATTCTCAAATTTACAAGGGTAGATTTCACAGTGGAAACTGAGAATACGTTGAAGAAGGTTTCTGGAAGCTTCAGGCTTGAAATTTTTCAGCTGAATCTTGTGGACATAGAAACATCAGAGCCTTATTTAAAGAAAGAATGATTCAAATGGGAAGGTGGCTATAAAACAATTGGGAGAAAAACATGCAGAAATTTCTTCCAGGAGTGACAATTTTGGTGAGAATATGAAGCCAACTGCATAGATTATATTTTTTACAGGCCCATAAAAATGCACCCTGTTGAATGTGATTGGGACGTCTTTCAATTGTTTGGGTTACTTTAGAGACAGTACAGTGTGTCTGTGTGTGTGCTCAAGGAAAACTTGTAGGTTCTTGGCTTTATTGCCACTTCAGGGTATAACGGAGCTGCTACCATTGGAAGGATTCTTGGAAGCACTATGATGTTTTAGGAGCCCTGCTGAACCAAGCCCAGGGTACATGCGTCTGCATAGCAAAAGCCCTGATGTGGTCTTCGAAACACCTCAAAGTGGATATAAAAGGGGCAGCCTCCATTTGAGAATGTGTGAGAGAGGCTGGACTGCTGAATGACATCCATCTGTACATGTGTTGAAGCCATTTAAGGATATGTGAAAGTCAGGGGATGAATCTAATCAAATTCAGCTCTATTCTGAGGGCTAAGACTGCAGTGGGTTATGACAGTAGGCATTGTTTCCAGATGGAGGAAGATTTTACTGCTCCATGACACAGGTGGCTAAAGGAATAAAGATTTAGAATTTGATATTCATATATGCCATTTACATATAATGTTTTTGTATTGGTATTTGTATTGGTAAGGAAGCTTTGGAGAAAAAAAAAAGAAACAACTAAAAATTCCTCTAAGTGATGTCTAATGAAGCTAAGAGATGAAAACAGATGGAAGGCAAAGCCCAAGCCAACATGAGGAGTTGTCAGTGTTGAATCAATATGGTAAAGTGAGGACAACAAATCTATGACTAATATGTCTGAATAATGATCAGGACCATGAATAATGGCAGAGTACTTTGACACATCGCAGGTGGAAGAATCAAGTAAAATCATACAAATATTGCTTTTGCAATGTGTATCATATTTTTAAATTAGCCAAATTATGAACTAGTTAGAGGAAGGAAAGCAAAGCAAATATTTTATGATGCTCTCTGTGGGAGAGTTTATTGACAAATGTGATAGCAGTGTACCTTCTTGCTTCCAGTGTGCAATTCTGAATTTGCCAGAATAAAACTTCTCGCTGATGAGAAAAGAACTCTAATATAAGGAAACATTTTGCAAATCAGTTTAAAAAATAACCTAATTTTAAACATTTGTTCAGACAGTAAATTTTATGCTCAGAATTAGGTCCATTGTTGTTGACAGAGCTTTCTTTGAAAATAATTAAAATGCTTTAAAAAGCTTTATATTGTGAAAAAATAATGTAGAGACATACAGAAACCCAATTAAGAAGGAGACTGAACAAGCTGAAACTCTGTCATGTAATGCAGGAACATATCATGCTGGCCAGTTATAAAGTAGAAAGATTTCTTCTCACAGCTGTACATGCCTTTCTTCAATTTCTTTCTGTACATATACTTTAAAAACTGTACTAGCTAAAGGTTAACGTTCTTGTAACTATTTTTTCTATCCTGCCAGCTATGGTGTATGAAACTATACGGAATTTCCTGTTTTGTATAAGTAAATAAATACTCTAAATAGTCCTTAGGACAGATTGCTAAGATTCAACATCAGCACTAAATGTTCTTTTGAACAATTTAATCAAGTTTAAAATAAATCTTGCCTTTCCAATAAGTTGTCAAATACTGCAGAGAAGGAGAAGTCCAAAAGGAAATCTAAGATGAAAATTGTTGTTGAAGCCAATACATGTCACTAAGTAAAAAAAGATGGATTATTGCCTTTTTTTTATTTTTATGTTTAAGAACTCACACATTCTGTGCAGGGTTTGCAGTCTGTCATGCTACCTCTTTTGTCATCAGGACATTTGTGGTTTCTCACCACTGTTCCACAGAAGTTTAATATATGTACGTGTGCATACAGACACAGATTTAATTCTTTGAGACTACTGGAAGAGCACATAAAGCTACAAGGCCAAAGATCTATGAAGATGAAGTGTGTTGTAAGCAGTATCTTCTTTATATCATTATTCGTATAAAGCTAAGCTTGCCTTAAACAATGAAGTAAGCTATGTGATTCATGTGCAGATCTCTATTTATTATCTGCAACTTCTGCTACTCTGTGTTGTAATGATCTTTGAATTCACACATCAGTTACTGGTTTTTTGTTGCTTTACGTGCATTTAGTCTTTTTTATCTTGAATGCAATTCCTCTTCTCCGTGAGCCGAACACGACAAAGACTTTTTTTGTGCTGAGTCCACTGTAATATTTCCTCCATCTATTTATTTAAATTAAATTTTTCCCTAGTTTAATGATGAAGCTTGAGGTGCTTAAGTAAAGGTGACATCTTCAAAGTGTTCTGACCATGACTCTGAGCAAAGTCATCTCAAGAAGTTTCTCTTCACTGGTACTTGCAATTTCCTTTTTTCACAATATGATAGAATGGGAGCAATTTTGTCTTGATCTCTACTTTATGCCTTACCACAGGAAAATAAACTTAATTTTTGTGCAAGCTTGAGAAAGGTGTCTAAGAATCTTTCCACCCTATATTGCACTATGCATTAGCAACAGCCTGCTGAAGTAGCAATGGTTTAATTGCTTTGTAACGGGAAAAAAATTCAATGAGTGGAAAAGCAGAAAAGGGTGGAAAAGCAGAGAAAGCTGCAACAGAAAGTGTTCAAAAATAAGAGTGTGGGAAAAGTAATCAAGAAATGGACAGGAATAGCTAGAAAACAATAAGAACTTTTTCAGAATTCCAACTTCAAAATGCAGAGAGTTACTTAGGATAAGCTTAGTGGAAAAGAGCACAAGACAGTGTTACCAAGAATGAATGAAATCTGCCTGTCTCAGAAACTGTGCTTGAGAACCAGTCAAGGTAGAAATGATTTTCTGTCTTAGTTATATTCCCTTAGAAAATCATTGGAAAATCACTGAGCCAATAAACTTAAGGACAACTTCACAGCATCGTATAAGAAAAGAACCATTCCTATCTATGCTTGCATCTTTCTGAAAGGAATTTTCCTTTTTTAGTGAGACAGTGATAGCCAAACTTCCCTTCATGAGCAGTTGTCTGACAGCACACTGATGAAATGGAAATGTTACTTGCCTGATATAGCATTTTGGTGTCTGTGTTGTAAGTTCCAGAAAATTTTATTAATGACTAGTGGATGCTGTGAGCCGAACACGATTGGCTGTTGCTGGTCTCAATCATAAAATATTTCAATTTCATATCTCTGTTATGGGGAGATGTAGCTTCAGTGACAACTTGCATATAATCAGTCATTTTAACACTTTTTCAGACACAGGTGAAAGAAGACTTATTTGTGAAAAAAAATAATCTGTCTCTTGCTGTTTGTTGCATTTGTATAAGACTAAGAGTTGCAAAAATTGAACATTTTAAAGCATTCTTTGATTATATAATAGAGGGGTTTTGTCCCAGATTTTTATGAAAGAAAATCTGAACCATGGTGCCTCTTTAATTCAGTCATCCATAAATATTCCTATCACATTCTGGGTGGGATCTTCAAGTGTAACTTCAGGTGAAACTTGGAGAAAAATAGTTGCCAAATCTGAAGTCCCACAAATGACTTGGTTAAAAAGAACTATTACATGGCATTCTAGTAATCTTCCTCTCTCTCTCTCTTTTTTTTTTTTTTTTTTATTATGGCATAGCAATCAGTAATAGCTTCAGAAAACTGAATTTACAAGTCAGCATGCAAAAAAAGTTGTAGTATTTTTTAGTTATTTTTTTAAGAGAAAGCTGCATGAACCTAGGTTTCTACATAGCATATGACTGCATTATTGGCTTACTAGCTGTTGGGCTACTCTTTTATGCTTTTTAGGGAGCGAGTAGAAAAAAAATACCTTGGGTTTATTGCAATTCAAAGTGAATTCCAAAAGTCTATTTTTTTCATGAAACAAAATTTCTGTTTTCTTACTACTTCTTGACAGAACTGCAGTATTCTGATTACTGTTTGTATTTCCATGTGACTTGTAGAGAATGCAGTCACTTAAAAATACTGATGTTAATTTTAAATCCCTGAAAAAAAAATGTATTTTGACTATCTATACTCTTTAAATAAAGATGAAATGCAAAATCTGGTTACATAGAGCAACTGAAATACATATACAGTAAGTTTTTATTGTCCCTGTCTTGAGAGGACTTGCTATGAAATTTATAAAAGTTTAATTTCCATTTGGAAAGGAATTGGACCCAAGACCCAAGACTTTTCGGGGATATCTGGGGATGAAGGAGATCTCCTTGGTTTGCAGCTGGTGTTGCCCTGCAGGAGGCCTGAAGGATGACATACATAGATCCTGATGGTGTTGTCCTGCCACAGTAGGCATCCCGCAGCCATCACATTCAGGGAGAGCTCAAATTCTGGAGTTCAGGCAGAACAAGATATACTGCAATAGGCAGGTAGAGTACTGTATCTCTTCCAAAGCAAGCCTTTGGTGTAGGGGGGAGTTTGTTCGACAGACTTAACCTGAGGGAATAATATAAACAGCAGGGAGAGGTTGGTGCATCCAGTTCAAATGATTGCAGTTTCACAATTCCTTTAAAGAACTCACTTTTTGCTACAGAAGCTCAGTTTTACTGTTCAGTACCCATCAAACATTTTCCTTCCTGCTTTTGTATCTTTTTGAGGAGGCTCTTAATCCTTCTGATTAGATAGTTTTAGCAACAGGGATTAAAACACCACTGCTTGATAGAAAGCTAATCCAGGGCAGTGGTTACCTTTCCACTCTTGAATTTCAGGTAGTGCTGTCTTTGGGTCTTGGGGATCAGCTGCTGTTGTTGGTAAATCAGTGCAGGCTGGGATTCAGAGCTCACATCCCATCTGCGTGCAGCTTGGTATTATGCTGAATAGACTGTGTGCGTTTGATTCTTGGAATTAACTGTGACAGTGAGATCATTTTTGCAGATGGCTGCTGTGACATGTATAGGTATATTTGAAGGATGATGGTGATATTCTATTACCTGTTTATCATACCTTTGTTAGTGGAAGGGACTTTCCCTCAGATGTTATTTAGATTTTTTTAAATCAAATATACAAATACATAAATTGTAAAGTCATTTGTTGTTTTTTTTTTTCTTTTTTTCATTTCATTTAATCTAGGATAAATTATGCATGCCAAACGTATCCTTTGGCAAGTAAATGAATGCAAAAAGAGGAAATGTAAAAGGTTTGCCATTGTTTCCTTTTTCATCAGCCTCTAAAGTTTCTTCCTACAGCCTACTTTATTTCATTTTGTTTCTTATAAAGCTGTATCCTTTTGAGACATTGTTTAAGCAGGAACTCATGTCTCTTCTCACCTGTGTGTGCCCTCAGCAAACAGTCACAATTGCTGAGTAACTGGCATCAGAACTTTGAATGTCATTGCGTGATTTTTAAACTTTCAGCAAGATTGCAAAGGGAACACAGAGCTCCACTGGGAAACTGAGCATCAGTATTTCATTTGGTGGTGCAGTTAGATTATGAAGCTCTGTATGTGCATGGGTATTTGTTTCAGAAAACTCAATGGTGTGGAAAGGGGCTTCTGAATTTTCTCTATTAGTAAGTCAAAGGTAGAGAAGCTGTTTAAAGAGTACAGCCAAATTCTCATATTTAAATTATGGATCAATTTTTTTTTTACATTTTAAAAAAGTACTTTGGTAAAGGAAGTGAGATAAATAACAAAGCTGCCTTTTCCAGAAAGTTTTAGAGGTTTTGTATCTGTTAGCTAGCCCGTTCTCTCTTACTGAGTTAGTCAGTCATCAAGTTTTCTCACATTTACGAGACAAAAGTAAGCTTTTCACTGTAGAGCCAAAGTTATTTTCCACTAGTGTTAATCAGGAGAATTTCAGTTTAACTCAGTAGGCAGCTGAGATAAAAGCAGAGTGTGAAAGGAAGTTTTAATCTTGATGAAGCCTAACACTGAATGCCCGATGCAGGTGCACTATTATCTCTCTTGCTCAGTGAGTATTTACTGAATAGTGACATTACTCTGACAGAGGTATGAATAGATCTATGTCATGAGAATTATTTTTACATGAAATTGATTAGATGTCAAACGTATGTGGTTAGAAGATAGAAGGGGTAAGTGGCATTATGCTGAATAGTGTAACAGTAACTACTGCTGTGAGTGCCTTCAGGGATATAACACTGGATCTGTTCCAGTCATAGTTTGCCTAATTTCATCTTTTAAATCTCTGGGAGTTCTTATGCTCATTCCACTGGATTAAGACAATGTCTTAAAATTTCAACAACTATGTCTGGGATATAAGTAATTTTTTTACATAGTCTCTCTCACTGCCTCTTCCCTCACCTCTAGCCTGGAATTCCTATTATCATGACATCATATGCAGATGTTAGCATATCATAATTATGGGATTTTTTTAATCACTAGTAACAAGATAGGGGCTTATTTCAAAGATGTAAAACATATTATGTGTCTCTCTTTTATTTACTTTTGCGTTTAGTCTTCTGGGATTAAAAATCATACACAGATCTCTTTAATTCCCTGATAAAAGCAGTAGTGATACTTCAAATAGGATTATAGAAAAACAGAAGAGATATTATTACCAGAGGGAACGTGTAACTTTTTTTGTTTCTGTGAGCAAACTGTAGTCCCTGGTGGAAGCTCTCCTTCTACGAGCACTCGTATTACACAGTAACCCAGAATCATGCTGTTATTTTTATCTCTTCACCTTCTTCCTCATTTCTTATAAGTAACCCCTCATTCACTTTTTTATATACACAATTTTTTTGAATCAATGAGTGTTAAAATTTAGAGAGTTTTCTAGAAATCAGAAGATTATATATTGCACTTAATAAAAACATTAATTGCTGTGGATGTTGTAGAAAACACAAGTATTCAGTAATAAGATGATTTCAACACGTTGTCAAAAATGTCTTTGTACAATGGAAGTCATAAACATTTTTACATGCCAGTTGATGCAGCAAGGGTGCAAAGAGGCCAGACTCTGCGCTGAGGACTGCACAGAGATGGTGTTGCTGTGCAAGAGGGCAGGGCAGCAACACCAGCTGAAGCAACTGTCACAAGCATGTCAGAGGCTTTGACTCAGAAAGACGTTCGGAGGGAAGTGCCGCCAACCAAGTCTCTAGCCATTGTGGGGTGACTAGGGTGTCTCCTGGGGCTGGAGACAGCAATGTCCTTACCTGCAGGAGGTATGCTGTGGTTGTGGGAGTTTGCAGCAGGAGCTGAACCAACTGTGCACCATCTAGGAAAGACAAACAGATCAACAGGGTCTTCATGGAGGGATGTGAAGGGCAATGAGGGACACCTCTGTAAGTGCACTGGAAACAAAAGGAAGGCTAAGGCCAATGTGGGCCCACCACTCAGTGCGGTGGGAGACCTGATGACCAAGGACACACAAATGTCTGAAGTACTCAATGACTTTCTTATCTGTTTTCACTGGCAAGGTCCGCCTTTTGGACTCTTTAAGGTCCCCAGGCCTAATAACAGAGTCTATAGGAGTAAAGTTTTACCCGCTATAGAAGAAGATCAAGTTAGGGA
This sequence comes from Syrrhaptes paradoxus, assembly GCA_013400615.1. Classification (NCBI taxonomy): domain Eukaryota; kingdom Metazoa; phylum Chordata; class Aves; order Pterocliformes; family Pteroclidae; genus Syrrhaptes; species Syrrhaptes paradoxus. The sequence goes on from VZTO01009971.1 coordinate 23,243, forward strand.
GCAAGTTAGGGAGCATTAACCCATGCAGCAGTACAGGCCGGGGTCAACTAGCTAGAAGACAGCTTTGCAGAAAATTATATGAAGGTCCTTGTCAACAGTAAGTTGAAGTTGCCCTGGAAGGGAAAAAAACCCACAAAACCAGACCAACAAAACCAAATGCTAGCTGCATCCTGGGCCCTGTAAGCAGGAATGTAGCCAGCAGGTCCAGAGAAGTGTTTTCTTCCTCTCTATTCAACTTCTGAGTCTGCAGCTGGAGTGCTGTGTCCAATTTTGGGCTCCCCAATACAAGATGCGGACATACTAGAGGAAGTGCAGTGCTGGGCCACCAATGTGGTCAATGGCCAGAGCACTGGATACACAAGGAAAAGCTGTTGGAGCTGGACTTACTCAGCCTGAGGTGGAGAGGGCTCAGGGGGAACCTTTACTGATCTCTACGATTGCCTGATGGGAGACTGAAGAGATGGCGGAGCCAGACACTTCTTAGGTGGACACTTCACAGGATGGCAACGGAGCAAGCTGGAACATGGGAATTATTTCATTTTTTGCTGTGAGTGTGGTCAAACACTGGAAAAGGGATCTGTTGTGGAATCTCCCATCTTGGAGATATTTGACATTCAGCTGTGGAAGGCTCTGAGCATGCTGCTCTCACTGGACATGTTTTGAGCAGGAGATTGGATCAGATGGCCTCTGGAGGTCCCTTCCTTCCCAAGTGATCCTGTGATTCTAAATATCACCTGATATTGTGTTTTGTACCAGATGTGATTGAACAGAGGCACTTTTGGACTTGTATGGTATAGCTGATTTTCACTTGACAGGCTTTTTTAATTGAACAGTTGAACGAAGAATCTATGCACTCACATTCTTCTAATCTTTGTTGCACTCAACATACATGTGGTGTGTATTAAATTACTTTTTATTGCAACAGAATAGAAAGGTGCATTTTTTGTTGTAACTCTGACCATTGTATCTTTAGATTCGTAATGGCTGAGGGGTTTTTTATGGCTTTGGTTAGTACATCACTGTACTTTTAGGGCTCTAATAATCTCAATATAACAGCAACGTTCAATTTTGAACATCTGTTTTTCCATAATCACCTCATTAATATTTTTGCTTTTAAACAGATACCTATCACGCAGTACTTTCACAAGCTGTTACACCTACTCAGTCTTTGATATTTTATCATGGTAACTAGTTTATATATTTTGGAATTCCACTTCACTCTGTGCTGAAAATCCCATTTCTTTATGACTTTGAGGCATTTTTTTTTATTTGGATACTAGTTTAACTCTACTTTTGAAAGAAGAAAATTCCAAAGTACCTATCTTCTTAAAATGAAGCTTTTAGTCGGAACATCGTAGAATAATTTTACCAGACCCAGGAGTTTGAAAGAATCATCAAGACTGTAAGACTTGATAATAAATAAATAAATAGAATCTCAGGTTACAGAGCTCTTCTGACCACTTTTTAAATGGCTGACGATGTTCAGCATATCTGGATGCTGTCCACATCAAAAAACATATGTGCCTGGTTTGCATGCTGTGCAATTCAATCTACAATTTTTTCTTCTCTCTTTTGTTCCATCTTTGGGGGTGGGGAGGGGAAACAAACACCTTAATAAATATGAGAGAGATGTTATTAATCTTCTGGCTTTAGTACTACGAAAAATTTCAAAGTAGGTTGCCAAAGCATTAGCAGCAAGATAAAACACATCAATCTAATTCTGTAGAGAGAGGATGATAAACCAAAATACAATTGGAGAAGAATCTTTATAAGGAAAGAGCTTATGATTGCAACAATTCCATTAAATCAGCCTTTTGCAGATAGCAGCCAGCATGGTTCACAGAAAATATTGAAGGGGCATTTTGTGGAAAAGAATAGAAACAGATGAAGGAAGCTATGAAGTTGCTTTTTACAGAGTAGGAGTAGTGGGTGCCTTTGCATCCGCAGGTTATGCAAAGAAAACTAAGTGCAGAAAGAATGAGAATATTTCCATTAAGTCCAGAATAATCTTTTCTAAAAATTATGCTCTTTCTTTCTCTGAGCTTGATACAGATAGATGTGAGAAGTAATAGGTGTGTGTAAACAAAGTGTATTTTTTTCAGAATGAAATTGAATGTGGGATTGTTTGGGGCTTTGGTTTTGGCTTTTTTTTTTCTTTTTGGTTGGTTGGTTTTGTTTTGATGTTTTGTTTTGGATTTGGGTTTTTTGTTGTTTTTAGTTTTGTTTGTTTGTTTGTTTTTTAACGTGTGTTGCCTCCATTCTGACTGAATCCTAAGGGAAGATGGGAGGACCAGTTTCAGATGGGCGCAGAGATGCTGCGGAGTTCCCATGTTTTAACTCAGCTTATATTTTGGATCAGAGGGTCAGAAGGAAAAATCCACTGAGGGAGGCTGTAGCACTATGTTTACCCCAAGACCTGCAGCGGGCTGCAGTTGCTGGCAGCTCCTTTCTGGAGCCACCCTGGTCCAGAGTCCGATGGCTTTTGGTACCACATCAGCCCTACTGGCAACAGCTGTTCAGGGCTGCCTGAGCCTCTGTGTTTGTGCCCATCATTGCATTTAGAGTGGGGGCCCATTCACATAGGGAGGTGTCATAATCCCACAGATGGTAGCTTTGGCCCATTGGCTTCTCACCACATATCTGAATGTGTGGTACCCCTCATACTGAGCAGGGATGCAGTTCTAAGGGATCACCAGGAGGGCAGAACTGACTGTCTCGTGGCAGTCTAAACCCAGCTCGCGTTCATTGTTAGTGAGTGAGCTGACCAACGCTCAGTGAAATCGCTTTCGTGGTGACAGGAAAAGCCAACGTCAAAGGGCGGAAATAACTTTGCAAATACTTGACTGACACAGGGTGGTTTTCTCTGTGGCAACTTTTCTGACGTCTCTTGCTTAAAACCTAGAAAGTCAGAAGATCCTAAGGCCACACTAGTATGGCCTGTATTCCCACTGAAAATCAAGATTAAGTGTACTTTTGCTCTTTTTACTGCCAAAGTTTCTGTCTTCCCTGAGTTTGCTTCAGGACACCTGAAGTATAGAGGACTTGACATGAGTACGTGCAGAAGCACTGGAGCTTTTTCAGCATTCCCTCTTGTACAATGTCCACTGGGTCCCACTTAATCTGCCCTTGATTGAGAAGAGTTCAGTGCAGCAGATCTTGCACTTTATTTAATAGACAATAACTCCTGAAGTAGTGTAAATTCCTAATTGAAATATCATTATCTTTGGAGCAGTGCTAACTTCTAAAGGAGCACTAAAGCCATTACAGTTATTTTTCTGCTTGAACCAATTTTCATAATGTGTAATGTATGAGGCCTCTAGTTTCTGCTTTATGTTCTGCATTGTTCTCTTTAGAGTTTCAATAACAATTTATGTTGTTTTAATTAATTGAACATCATGTTATGAAACTGATGTACCAATTATTTTTCTACAGGCATCAAAGGTGTTGCCAACAAAAACATGAAATGTCAGAAATTTTAAAAAGAAAGAAGATTGCAAAAATGGTTTGTGAGAGAATGAATTAGGATGCTCTATAGAAAAAAATATTTTAATTATGAAATGCTCTTAATTTTTATTTCAGAGAGGTTTGGAAGAGGATTGCATATGTTTGTGTATTTGAGGAAAGGTGAAAGTGAATTCAAATGAATTCTGTATCTGGTAAAAAATGAGCTGTCTTATTGTTGTTACATGTTGGTGCATGGAAACCTTAGATCTTTTTCTATGAAGCAAATATACGGTCTTATATGTACAAATAATTCTTCTTCTAGGAATGATCATTTATAATTAAAAAAATCTTGGGTATATTTCATTATGGGTTGGTAGCAGAGAAGAAAGCTTTGTCCTTTCTTCTTTCCTAAGATTTTTTTCTTCAGGCTTTGAGACAGTTGTGCAGTTCAGCCTTTCTGGATGCTTGTTGTAAGAGAAAATCAGTATTAATTGGAAGTACTGGAATGTCGCTGGAACTGATAGAGGTAGATGCTCTCCAAATTATCCAGCAGGACTTTCAGCCAGCCCTTCCTCAGTAACTGAGTAGAAGTAAATGTTCCTGCAGAGCGTGGTGCTGCCTTTGTGCTGCTACTGTTTCGTCTCTGGTAAATAGCAAGAGGGCAAAATTAGACATGCTGAAAGTAACAGCATAATTTTTTTGCTGCAGAAGGATTGCCGAAATATTGACAAGGTGAGTGTGCTGAGAGAATGTGCAGGTGTAATGGGAGCAGACCTTCATTGAAGTACAGGGATCAGGACCTGCATATTTGTTGGGAGCAGACTACCTTCTAAAATCTAGAAAACTATACTAGTTTGTAGTGGGCCTAATGGTTTTACTTTCAGAAAATTGTGTGCATGACTATATTCACGTTTATGCTTTTTCCCTCCTACTAACTCAGCCCTCGAACACAGAGATTTCAAAGACAAATATCCAAGCACATTTTAGACATCTCAGTAGACATGGCTGATTTTCTGACATACAGAACACTTGCAGCTCTCACTTTAAAATGTATGCTTTGTTTGCTTTCTTGCATTTGCTTACCTGAAAGGTAGTACAGTCTGCGGTAATAAAATAAATATTGTACAGTTACAATATACAGTAAAAGTTCTTCACTGGTGTGACTACTAGGAATTTTTCTGCCTTAGTGTAACCTCAAACTAACATGATATTTCTTTCTTATGAGGGTTTCCATCCTAGATATAATGACAAGACAAATAGACGAACAGTAAAAATGATAATTTTCATTTAAGTTGCTATCACCAGAATAGTTTATCCTTCTCTAATCTAATGGCAAGTATTTGACTGGATCAAATCCTAGGTAAAACTATCTATAAATGTAGAAAGTTTTGTATGTTTAAAGATTAGTTTCTTTATTATCTATTTATTTGTAATGTCATTACATATAAATGAAAGTAGTCATTCAGGGTTTTTTTTAATCTTCAAGAAACACATCAAGAAATCCATAAACTCCCCCAAAACACATGGAAGAATTTAATAATTTATACTTAATTATAATTGAATACAAATTAATTGCTAGAGGTCTCACACAAATTTGTTTGATTATTTTCTTATGAACAAGGGAGGCATATAAAGCCTTGTGCTATGTCTGTGAATGAGGATCTGCACAATAAAGACTTGAGCATGTGTTCAAATGATTGGGTTAGCACTCTTAAGAGGCAGCTCCACTGCTGAGGCAGATCACTGTTGGTGAAATGAAGAAGCCCACACCATGTTTAAGGTTGCATCCTTAGATGCATCAGGTAATCTCTTGCAATCTGAATATAGCCTTAATTGAAGGTTGTTTTGCTTGTTTATAAAGGTAACCTTTTCTGGAGACAGGGCCCGATTTACATTAGAAAGCTTTTGTAATTTATTTTAGATGAAAGAAGCTTTCAAATGGGAATTTTAGTCACTTTGTAATTCTGGGACTTGTAGAATTTAAGACCATAACAGTGATACACGCATACATGCAACTTACACGTTTTGTTTTCTGCAGAGCAAAGTTATACTTTTAGCTTCCACTTATCAACATTTGATTCTCTCTTAAAGGACTAACTCTTATCCTTTGTTATCTTGAAAAATGTGTTGGGAACCTAGAAATGCGTTAATGATATTCATAAGCTTATCTTCCCATAGAAAAGACCTTTTTATCTTTCTTTTTAATCAAGTCATTAGCATGAAACTCAGAGATGTAATCATACCAGACTGGAATTGGGGTCATGCCATAGGCTAGCTGAATAGGAGGCTTCATGGCATGATGATGTATAGCCATTTCACAACAATGTTTTTAACTCAATAAGTCTGCCCTTTAATTACCTTTTAAATCTCATTTGAGAAGTTTTTATCATTATGTAAATTGCTCAGTAAATGCTCTCATTCTATGACCCAATATAAGTTCTACTTATGGACTTGGAGAACAAATTACTTGAAAGCTTGATAGAGGGACTGAGAGCTCCTTTCCCACTTTGTTCATTGCAATAGAGCTTGGTTGTGTTAGCTAAGGTGGTCTATGCAGTAGCAAAATGTTATACTCATTACTGTTAGACTGTTACTGTTAGATTGTTTGGAAACAATAGGTCACAAAATCTTTTCTCAAATAGTTGTATTTTGATCTGAAAAAAAAAAAAGGAGAAAAAAATCCAAATGCAAAGCCCAACAACCAGTATTTAGAAGAGCTATGATGTTTAAAAGAGGAAACTCCACTTGGACCAGTAGTGTCTTGCAAAGCAGAATACTTCAGTGGTTTGTTCCATCTTTAATCTAAATCACAGTATTTTCAATTTAGAACAAGTTATTTATTTTGTGTGGGGGTTTTTTTAAATACATTTCTTTATGTTCAGACAGAAGAATAAGCCGTGATCCTGACAGAGGTACTATGTTCATGGGTCTTTGTGCCTCCAGAAGCTGCTGGAGTCTGCTAGGGCACTGAAAAAAAAAAAAAAGGTCTCAAACTTGCTGAACCCTCACACAGAGTTTAATGCTTTAGGCAGAATCAGAGACATGCAGGAGTTTAGATGTAATTAAATAAAAGCAAGTAGGATGTTGAATTTGAAATCCAGTCCCTGAGCTGCACTGGACAGAACTGCAAAATACAGACAGTGACTCCAATTTCTGTATCTGTAGAAGCCATAAACGGTTACAAAAAAGACTTTGAAAGGGGAACCTGTTTTGGTTATACCAGCTGAACTCCTCTGTTGGTAAAAAATCACAGACTATGCCAAACCCTAAAAGCTACTCTATCTCCTTCAAGTCCACAGAGCAGAGACCTATTCTTCATAGATGTGCTTTGCTCAGTAGCATTGTTAGAACAAAACAAACAAACAAAAAAAACCCAAAACTAGTTTGAAACAGGTTTGTAAGTTCTGCCTTCTCCAGGAACCTGAAATTATGTTTAACCAATGAAAACACAAAATAAAAACAGAAAGAAACCCATATTCTTGAGGGGTTTTGAGATCACCACAAATGAACATAAAAATAGCGTTGTTTTACTCCCAGGAGATTTTATTTCAAAGAGAGGAAGGAAGGGAAGAGGAGGGGAAAGGGAAGGAGAAAAGGAGAAGAGGCAGTAAAGGAAAAGCAAGCAAGAAGAAGAAAAAGAAAAAAAGAGGAAGAAAAAGGAAAAGAAAAAGAGGAAAAAATAGATAAATGAAAAAAGGCAAACACAGGAAGTGAAAGGACAAGAGGAAAGAAGAATGGAAAAAAGAAAGAGGAAGGAAGAAAGAAGAACGAAAGGAAGAAATAAGAACGAAAGAAAGAAAGGAAGGGAAAAAGGAATGAAAGATAGGAAAAGAGGGAAAGGAAAGAAAAGAGAAAAAGGAAGGAAAAGTGGAGGAAAAATAAGGAAATGAGGAGGGAAAGAAAGGAAGAAAGGAAAAGAAAAGCTAAAGGAGGAGGGAAAAAAGGGAAGGTAGGAAAAGATAAGAAAATAGGAAGATAGGAAAAGAAAAAAAAAGGAAAGTGGAAAAAAGGATTATATTATTCATACTGTCAGTACAGTATAAGAGGTTTAAGTAAATATGCTAGTAATTTAAGCTATTGAAAATGTTTAACTGGGTTTTTTTTCCAGAAATTATTTAGGGTAAATAAAATATGCTCTATTAATATAAATATGAAGGGGATGATTAGTTCAGCTAACTACACAGACAGAGAGGGATTATAGGATCTTTGTTTTGTTTTGAGTGATTTTCTAGTTTTTCTAGCTATTTCAATATTAGTATTACAGAAACAGCACTCTAAAGTATAGCACTTCTGAGCTATGTATAGCCACACAAGTATTACTTAATGATGCTTTGAGTACATGTATGTAATTATGCAGGCTGACTTTGTTTTTTTAACTAGTGTTAGTAAAGATTTTTTTTTCCTCTGTGTTGTGTTGACTTCCTTTAATTAGATGGTGCTGTCCTTAATTTAGTGAGCCCTCATAGCTCAGCTAAAGCCATTTACTTCATTAGTAACTTCGTACAGTACCTATAAAATGTAAAAGGGTTCATTAGAAATGAAAAGCACAATTCCAAGGACAAAACTGAGTTTGGAGAGGAGGGTATAAGTGCTTTAATGTCGCTAAATTATTATGTAATTAATTTTGTTTCTACCTTGTGTAAAAGATCTTTGTCACCTGTGCTGCATTAATTTCCATGTCTTAGTCTTACTCATGTATAGTCCAACTAGTGTAACTAATTTCTTCTTTTCTAGGGCTTCATTTTACTTCCAGCCTACCAATCCCTCCCTGATGTACTGCCAAAGTAATGGCAGATTTTGCCATGTGTCATGTCCTTTATATGTCATGTCTATATATTGCATATGGGATATGAAGGATATTGTCACTGATTAATTATTTCTGATAAAGCATCTCAAACCATATTGAATTCTTGTAGGCCTGTATCTGCTACATAGAGGCTGACTTGCAAAGCACTGGGTTTCACACCAATGTTTCTACTGTGTTTTACAGGGCTCTGTAAAATAAAACATGTGAAGACACAGGTGAACTTATTTTACCTACTAAGAAGATTAGGGCAGCAAGGATGTGTGCTCCTAAGAAGAATGCTATCAGTAGTTCCAAGGGGGAGAACTGAGTTGTGCAAGTGAGGAATATATCCCTCCCCTAGCTTTGTGGCAGTATTGGGTGTGCTGTCTTACAGCCTTAGTGTACAGCCTTAGCCCTGAAATCATGCACAGAGGTTTCAAGGGGTTAGGACAAAAGCAAAACAGCCAGAGCGAGTTTCCTCACCATGTTTTGCCCAAGAAGATTGTTCCCCTCAATAAAATTTTATTTCATCTCTTTATCATTCTTAGTTGTGACTGAGTTCTAGACTTACTCTATGTAGTATAATGTAAATACACATTTTTAAATGTGTAGAAAACTATAATAGCTATTCAGCAAGGTTTCTGCAAACAAATATTGTAATACTCTTTATCATCTAACATCTTAATAAAGGAGGATTTCACTCTGAAATTCTTAGGGAAATCTACCCATGATGAAGTTGCAGTATTTTCTAAGCAGTTCAGCTCACTGTGAACAGTAACTTGTGATCAAAAATATGTTTTAAATTTTGCTATTTCCTCTTTTTAAGGGAATCAATTTCCACACAGCCTCAGTAATAACCACTACAGCAAAAATACAGCATACAGAATCAACTTAAGTCCAACTGTAACTCAGTAGAATTATACCAGGATTGATTTTTCATCCTCTGCAGTGCTTCCATGTGTTTGAACACATTGGAAATTATGAAAATGCAATAAATAATCTATATCTAGTCTATGCTTCTTGGTATGATGTGTCATGACAGCATACTTTTGCAAGTAACTTAGCAGTTTATGAGATGAAATAGATCTTCCTGCTTTATTCCTGTTGAGAATAATAATATAGTTCATATTGATCTTTCACTCATATGTTGGAAACATGGAAATTACTTATTTCAGAAAACAAATAAAAGGTGCATAGGTCTTTTTCTTATCTGCGCTCTGCTTCTCTTGGGATGTGAAGGAGTTGCAAAGAAAGAATCTGAAAAGCACCAACCAAAATGGAGTAAATACCTTTGTTGTTGTCTTGCTTCTTTGTCAGTGTAGGCTTCCTGCCTAGCTGGAATAAACAACTTTTAGGAACACTGGAAGATATGCACTTTACACAGGTAATTTGAAATAAGGAAAACCAGGTCTTGAATACTAAACTTTTGATAAGAGTACTTCACTTTTCATGTTTGTTTCCCATTTAACTAGCTGTTCAGATTTATTTTGGTGCTCTATAGTATTCTGAAATGAAAAAGGATACGGCTTGATTTTTTATTTTCAGAAATGTGTATGTGTCAGGAGAAAAGCATGGGATGTGTAGACTACGAGAGACTTTCTATAATAAAAAATGTGGAAGTGCATTTCTTTGTTTAGACTTTATGTTATAAAATGCTGAGTGTAGTATGGTAAAACACCAAGAGGGCGTAGATTTGACAGCTTCCTACTGTGAATAGTTATTAGATGTACATGTTTCATGGCACATCTTCTTGCTGAGGAAAAGGCAGCTGTTTCCATCATCACCCTAATACTAGAGAATTTCGTGCAACAGATAGTGTGTATGATCATTCTTTCATTCATCAATAGATTTATCAGTTTTTAAATGTGTAAGGGCCTTAGAAGTATAGAGACATTAAAAGTGAACTTTTTTATTTTGAACTTCATCCTTTCTTATGTATGGTTTTGGCTGTTTACATCAGGTTTGTGATACTTAACCTAGCTTAAATAAAATCCTCAAATGCATACATGAAGAGAAAGAGACTTGGTAACAGTATTTTTCAGTGAAGCAAACAAAAATAAAATATCACAGCTGGAAGCTGAAGCTAGCAATATTCAGACTGGAAATAAAGTACAAATTTTCAAGTAAGGTCCTTCATACTTGGAGTATTATACAAGGTTATGTACCTTAGCAATGGCATTTTAAAAAACCTAAATTGCCTATTTAAAATCAATAAATAAATACAATATTTGTAATACAGTTGCATTCTGCAGAATTACCTCTGATGTATCCCAAACTCATTCCTAACTATTTTACTGCTAGGATGACCATAGATAAAGTAAAATAGTTGGATAAGAACGCCTATACTGTACCAAAGATGTTCTAGCCCTCCTTGAAAATGCTCCAAATACAGTGCTAGCTGTTGCTGTACAAGTAATAGGTACGAGCAAAGGACAGCAAAGGACATTCGGAACAGCAGTGGGTGAACGAGGACAATCTACTCATGATTCAGTGCAGCTAACATTGCACTTAAAATATCAAATAGAAGTAATTCAATTAGGAACACAGTAAGTAGGCAACTTGTGTGTTCCCCTCCTTCAAAGTCATTCTTTTAAAGAAAATTACAACATATTTTCATTTTCATTCATATCTGTGGTGCTCAGTTAGTGCTGGGTCTTGCTCTCACATGCCATAAATAATTTCCTCTTTCACACTTCATCCCCAGCACTCCCATTTCAGGCAGAAAGAAACCACCACCAGAAATCTTAGTGCCCAAGCATCCCAGGAGAAAATGCAAAATTTTATTCACTAGGTCATTTTCTTTGTGTGCTTCTGTGTTTGAAAGTAAAAGTATTTTNAGAGAAAGAGACTTGGTAACAGTATTTTTCAGTGAAGCAAACAAAAATAAAATATCACAGCTGGAAGCTGAAGCTAGCAATATTCAGACTGGAAATAAAGTACAAATTTTCAAGTAAGGTCCTTCATACTTGGAGTATTATACAAGGTTATGTACCTTAGCAATGGCATTTTAAAAAACCTAAATTGCCTATTTAAAATCAATAAATAAATACAATATTTGTAATACAGTTTCATTCTGCAGAATTACCTCTGATGTATCCCAAACTCATTCCTAACTATTTTACTGCTAGGATGACCATAGATAAAGTAAAATAGTTGGATAAGAACGCCTATACTGTACCAAAGATGTTCTAGCCCTCCTTGAAAATGCTCCAAATACAGTGCTAGCTGTTGCTGTACAAGTAATAGGTACGAGCAAAGGACAGCAAAGGACATTCGGAACAGCAGTGGGTGAACGAGGACAATCTACTCATGATTCAGTGCAGCTAACATTGCACTTAAAATATTAAATAGAAGTAATTCAATTAGGAACACAGTAAGTAGGCAACTTGTGTGTTCCCCTCCTTCAAAGTCATTCTTTTAAAGAAAATTACAACATATTTTCATTGGGAGCTATCTGTGGTGCTCAGTTAGTGCTGGGTCTTGCTCTCACATGCCATAAATAATTTCCTCTTTCACACTTTATCCCCAGCACTCCCATTTCAGGCAGAAAGAAACCACCACCAGAAATCTTAGTGCCCAAGCATCCCAGGAGAAAATGCAAAATTTTATTCACTAGGTCATTTTCTTTGTGTGCTTCTGTGTTTGAAAGTAAAAGTATTTTTGTAAGTACGTGGCTACATATAAAGTATATGTGTGCTCGTGTATGTAAGTGTTTAAATTATTATTATTGTTTTAATTTGTATTCTTTTTAAAGAGCTTGATTCAACCACTGTTCTCTGCAAACGAGTCTGCCTTTGTGGAGCTGCAGCATGCAAACATCTTGGAGAAGGGCAGCCAGCGTACAAAGGCTGCATTGAGTGTGTGGGCAGGCAGGAATGCTGGTACTAGGCAGCTCTCTAAAGAATGTTCTTTTGGCAGAAACAGCTGTGCCAAAAATGAGGGGGAAAAATGAATTCAGAATGTAGAGCTGGCCTGCAGTTATGAAGTGATAAGAAAAGTTGGCTGTTCAATATGAGCTGCCAGTTGCGTATTCTAGGTCCTTGCTATTCTCAGGCCCTCCTACAGCCATGGCCCTGACCAGTGTTTTGATATAGCACAAAGTGGCTGTTTATTGCTATTGACTGCTGAGGCCTGTGCTCCGAAATGCGTTCTGTCAACAGAATGTAAGTGAACTTGGCATTTTAAAGCTCGGCAGCTGTGGACGCTTAGATTTCTTGGAATTGCCATGCAGCAGGACCGATGTTGCAGTCCCCAGCTCAAACTGAAAATGTTGCATAGGAAGACATATCATGTGCAGGTCAGATTTACCTGAAATCCTAAGGGGTTTGTGGGCTTTTTCTTCTTTGTCAGTGCAGTAAATATATCTTGTCCTTACCTTGTTGCCTGTCAAAGTCCAAACTTTTAACTTTCTAGATTTTGTTCAGTGTGCTCTGTATAGAAAAAAGGTCATTATTCAGTGCAGGTGGACTTCACGTGAAAGGGAAACATGGCTGTGTATGCAATATATGACATTGCCATAAAAGGAATAATCAAAATCTGTGCCAACTCCATGTTGCACTGCGAATTTTTCTGCTCTTTTGAGAAGTGGTAGTTTCTATGATTTTGTTAAAAATCACACATATTGTCTTCTATTGCTTCCATAGGAACTACAAGCAGAAATCGATGCTCATACTGACATCTTCCACAGCCTTGATGAAAACGGACAGAAAATCCTGAGATCTCTGGAAGGCTCTGAGGATGCAGCCCTCTTGCAGAGACGTCTGGATAACATGAACCTCAGATGGAGTGATCTTAGGAAGAAATCTCTAAACATTAGGTAGGACCTGAACATAAGCAAAAGCCTACAGTTGATGTGTAAAATGGAATGCTGCATTTTGCCAATGGAAGTGTTTAATTTTGTTCCTGATAGCACTATTTCTGTCTATTTTGAAATGATTTGTGCTATTTTATGTGTTGGCTTAACTTTGTAAAAATGATCAGGTTTTTTGGTGTGAAAACGATAGTAGGGGATTAGGATTTGAGGCATATTATGAGGTTTTGTAATTACAGAAGGAGAGATTAGCATGTTTAAACAGTGACTCTACCCCCTTTAAATGTAGGCTGTTTCTAGAGCTGGGTATGACTTATCAATGAGTCATGAAAGTGATTAAACAACCTATATTTATGATAAGCTTTATTTCTAAGGCTGCTATTTCCAGTGCAAAACTAAGAATAGCCTTTCAAATGAGAAGACACATTATTTAAGATTTTAGCTGTTGTCTGGAGAGTGGGCAGAATTACCAAATAAAATCCAGGGGTAAAAGGAAATCCATAGGTAGTGTCACAAGAAGAAAAGCTTCTCCTTGTGAGGAAAACTATAATAAATCATAATGTTACAAATTATGAAGTGGAGGCATAGGCTTCAATGGGCTGAAGATTGCCTTTCAAAAGAAATTGTCCAGGAATATTTCTGTTCAGAAATACAACTTCAACAATAGGCAACCCAGCTCTGGTGAGTTCAGTCTGGCATTTTCTTCTTTGCTCACTTGCTATGAGTTGGTGGTAGTTCAGAGCACAACAAAAGGCAGAAGTGTTTTTCAAAGTAATGTATGAAATATTAGCTTTTTTCAGCTCAGGCCCTGAGGGAGGTTGGTCTGTGTAATGACAAAAACCATCTTCATAACACCAATCATGAAAAATAAATGAAGGATGTGAAGTTGAAAAGATATTAGTAGCTTAAGAAAAAGAGAAACACATTCCTCCTTTTATTTTCTGAGGAGCAAAAGAAGAGGAATATACCCCTTCAAGGTCTCTTTGAGATTATTTTTTTTTTCACATGCCTCTTATGCATGAATTTGCCCAAATGCAGCAATGTTTGAGATGGAAAAACAGTCAGTTGGCCAAATATCAGCAATTAAATCTCTGGGACTCTCTGCCTTTCAGTTTCCTCACTTTAATGCTGCCACTGATTGAGTCGGAAATAGTAACCCTAGTTACAGTGACTTCCTAAAGCATTTGCTTTCAATAAAAGGCTTAAGGTGTTCAAGAACTTATTGATTAGGATAAGAAAACAATTCTTAACTTCTAAGACATTAAATGTTTCTGGCCACCAGACTGAATGAACAGGCTATTCTCAGTCTACCTGCTTGGTGCTATTTCTTTGCATAACACAGTATTGAATGGATTTTGTCATAGCTGGCAACGATTAAACAAAAGACCTAAAAGAGCAAACACATTAAGTGTTCCCCAGGCATCAGTCCCACAAGTCTTCTTATTTAGAGCAAGTTTTAGACTGCTGAAACAGAAGACCCATGCTGTCACTCTGCTTAGAAGGGGCATTCTTTTCTAAATCCATTAGACAAAAGATACGTTAGGTGTCAAGAGAAGTTCATTTCCACTATTACCTCTCTTTCATTCTGGTAAGTCAGCACAGTTTATCCTAATGAACACTTTCTTTCTTTCTTATAAAGAACTATTTTTTTCAAACTGTTTTCCTAGTCTCTGTTTTGTCTGCACATGCTTGAACACAGTTATAAAATGAGTGTATGCATATAATGTACGCTAGCACGCACATACATAAACATATATTCCCAAAGCTAAAGGAAGGGCAGAACAAGATGGATTCAAGGAAACCATCGCCAAACTGGGGAAGGTCAGAGCACAGCAGCAGTAACAAAACCCTTTTGGGTCACTCTTTTTTGCACTTTTTCCCTGTAAAGCCAGGCCTGGGGAAGCAGTGAAGAACCTAGTGTTTGCCTCCAGTTGCTGTCCCTATCTGGAGGAGGTGGAAGCTTGTGTTTGCTGAGATAAACATGGGAGACAGCAGTTAACCTGATTCAGAAACTTGTTTCCTTGACTGCATCCCTTCCAAAAGCCCCGTGGGCCTTGCTCTTGTTGTTGGCTCCTGCAGCTCCCCGTACAACATGCCCACTTCTCTCCCCCTCCACTGCTTTGAAAGGCATCCTGGGGCTTCCCCAGCCCTCACTGCCTGCAGGGCTGGCCTCCCCCAGCAGCACCTGCTGTGAAGCAGTTTTGCCCGAGCCCACAGTTGCCCTGTAGAAGCAGAGATCAAAAGGCAGCATGGTCTATGTGTGTCCCTTTAAGTTTGAAAAAGGAGAAAATTTTCCATCAGCTCACATGCCACAGCAGCTGAGGTTTCTGCAAGCCTATGGCTAACCTGTCCCTTTGCTTTCTCTTTCCTTGCCACTCCAGTTAAGAGGCTAGAAAGAAGACAGGATCCATAGAGCAGTTCAAAGAAATACAGCTGTCCTTACCTTCGGCAATTCCTCATTTCCACGCCTAAACTAAGTAATGAGGTCTGCAAAACATTGTGCCCATATTTACAGCATTTTTTTATAGACCATTCTATATGAGGTATAGGACTTGAATTTCCACTGTCAGAAAATACATTATTTTATGTGCAATCACCGAAAAAGAAGAGAAATGTTATATGAACAAAACTAGAAGTTAAACAGAAAATCTAGGAAATAAAAGAAAATCTGTATTTTCTAGTACAGTTTGTCACTTTATTATTATGTAATACTGGTTTTGGTTTGAATTACTAAGAGGAATTCTTATGTTACCTGGAAGTGAATTAGGAAGTTCTTCCCAATCAGCAATTGAAAAATAACCTATAAGTCTAGAAAGACAAAATTTTATTGTGCTTTACCTATGATATAAGGAAAGTTGAAGATTTGATCAGTCCAGTGATGTTTCAGTCACATTTTATCTCCACAGAAAACAGTTGTTGAAAATTAGTAGCTCAATATTTGATCCTAGGATTAAAAAAAACAGAGGAATTATTTAGAAAATCTCCTTATGGTGGAGACCTTGTTTGCACAAAGTAGTATTCTGTCTTTCAGTTTTTCCAGTGATTCAATTACTTTCATTCACACTTCTGTTCAAATGTAAGTGTAAGGGGATTCTATTGGTTTTAACAATTGCCTCATGACTTTTTTTGAAAAGGATGGTGCTGGTTCTTTTGTCTTAAAGGTGAGCAACCACGTGGATCTTGTGTGAGTTTTAATGGTTTGTGTAGTGGTTTAGCGAAATGCTTGCTCTTCTTTGAGTTGAAAACTATTCTCTACATTTTAGTTAATTCATCTCCTCATAACACTAAGTGGTGCCTAATTACTCTCATGCTAGTCCCGCATATTTGTGAACATTTAGTGAGACTGACAATTCAACACAGCTATTACTCACTGCTGAAACTGAAAACTGAAAAAAAACAAAAACACCAAACACCAAGAGATGGGAAAAGGAAGGATGTTTCAGGCCAGGACTATGGAACCAAATTTAAATCAGTGTTACCAGAATCTAATTCAAAGCTACTGAAGCTATTTAAAAATCATTAAGTTAATGAAACACTAGGATCCTTCTCGGTAAATAGGCCTGTACAATTTGATTATGCTTTTTAATATTTTATTTTTTATATCTTAAATATATCTTATATTTAACACATATTTTCAGATCCCATTTGGAAGCCAGTACAGACCAGTGGAAGCGTTTACATCTCTCTCTTCAGGAACTTTTAGCATGGCTGCAATTGAAGGAGGATGAATTAAAGCAGCAGGCACCCATTGGTGGAGATCTTCCAACTGTGCAAAAGCAGAATGATATCCATAGGGTAAGATTGTTTTTTACATGATCTTTCAGTCATTACTTTTTGTTTTGCAGGTTAGTGCTGTGTGAAACAGTCCTTTTTGGAAAAAGTAAGATACCCTTTATAATACATTTTAGAGGCAATGAAAACTGAACCTTTTGCATGAGAGTACTAGCTACAATTTGTCTGTAGCAACATCCATAAAGTAGTTTTAAAGCCCATCCAGAATGTCAGGATGAAAGAAACCATACAGATGTTGCTTTAACTCAGCATGACATTGACTCAAACCCTTTATCCAAAGACAACTCGTGAGCCAAATCAGTTAAAGAAGGATTTGTGTAGAATTGTTAGAACAAACCTTTTGTCATCTGAATAATATTTGAGTATTTGAAAGCATTACCTTTCTCCTAGATTAAAGAAATAATTTTTCAATCTAGAGAAATGGCTTCTCATAAAAGTTTAACATTATGTATTGTTCTATAAGCTATTAAACATTTCCCAGAATTCATCACAAAAGTGGCAAGACTTAAGTGATGGACTAAGTGATCTCTCTGTCACTCACCCATCAACTGAAGTGTTTAAAACTTCTAAGGATGAGAAGTGTTGCATAAAAGTAAGGTACCATCAATAGGTGCAAAGTGACTTTACAAAAGGGATCTCCTTCTCACTTCTCCTTTTTTTATTACCTTCTCTGCCATGTGCAGATACATACAGACACAAATCTTTGGTCATCATGCCTAGTATCAAAGATTTTAGTTCCTTTTAGAAATACGACTTCTTGCTTTTTCCCATTGTAGCATTTCTGTAGTTTAATTTGACGCCTTTCTAAATGCAGATATTCTGATTCCCTGTGGAAAAAACATAAAAAACCCTATAATCCTTGAAATTAGATTATTCTGTCTGCTCTTCAAAGATCCCTTACAGAGAAGGAGAGAAAAACAATCAGTGCAGAACTCTGTTGACTTGAGGTTGTATTTGACAAAATCTGTATTTGCAGATTGGAGTTTTCTACTGTACTTTTTTTCCTTGGACGTTATGGAATTTCCATTACTCTAAAAGTTTATTTTAGAAAAGCAGATGTATGAAGGCTGTATCTGAATGAACAGTTTAGCTCATATCTGAACATAAGAAAAATGTTTCTTAAAAGGATTTCACCACAAGTGTAGAAGTATCTAGTTTAAAACAGTACTGGAAAGCTGTATTTTCAACAGTTTTGGGGCCGCTACTTAAGAACAAAACTTGTCTCTCAGAGTGCTGAATGTGAAAGTAAAGAGAAATCAGTCTTCATTAAACAACATAAGTCTCCACCTGCTCTGACCAATCTTTTAAATGATCCAAACTTACAGCTTTGGTCATCCTATATCAATCAGTACAATGTCTTTCCTTCTGTGAAGAATTGTTTTTGCCAGGTAAATTCAGAAGTGAAACAAGATAAGTTCTGCATTGGAGAAGAAAAAAAGCCTCAGCAAGGGAACATTATTTATAAGCAGTTTAACTGATTGCCATTGAGAAACTGCATGATGAATGCAAACATGATTTTATCCCTGAATCTTTTTTCTAAAGCAGTGTTACAAGCTGATTTTTTTTTCCCCTTAAGGATGTAATTTAAAGAAAAACAAGCATATTTAACCTTTATTGTTTAAAAGACCATCTGGAATACCTTAGACATCCATAGCAGAGGTGAAAAGAAGTTGGTTCTTATGATTAGAAGGCTCTTAGTTGCCAAGATTGGCTTTTAAAATTTTAAGAGTAGGATTCAGATGAAAATTTCAAATGCTTGAATCGATGCCAGAGGACAGCTTGAACTCAACTGAGAAAAGAGATATCTGTGCAGTCAAAATCATTGTTGCATTATAAATGTGAGGTGCTTTTTAGACAAGGCAATTTGGATTTTTTCCCAAATACACCCACATAAACTCTATTTGTTTGAACTTATATATATATATTGTGTCATATTGTTGATTTGAGTGTGTCTGGGGTGGTTTTAGTCAATGATAAAAACTAATGCTGTTCATCAAAACAATATTTAATTATCTTACATTTTTTCTTTGCTTTACTAAGTGTCATCATAGTGTTTTACTGAAATTGTATTAAACATAGAATCATAGTATGGTTTGAGTTGGAATCGACCTTAAAGGTCATAGAGTTCCAACCCCCCTGCTGTGGGCAGGGACATCTTCCACTAGACCAGGTTGCTCAAAGCCTCATCCAACCTGGCCTTGAACACCTCCAGGGATGGGGCATCCACAACTTCTCTGTTCCGGTGCCTCACCACCCTCACAGTGAAAAATTTCTTCCTAATATCTAATCTAAATCTACCCTCTTTCAGCTTAAAGCCATTACACCTCATCCTATCACCACACTCCCTGATAAATGTGACGAGGTGGCCGAGTGGTTAAGGCGATGGACTGCTAATCCATTGTGCTCTGCATGCGTGGGTTCGAATCCCATCCTCGTCGAGGCGGCAAAACTTTTGTGCGATCTGATCTAGGTGTTCCTGCTCCGGCAGGGGGATTGGACTAGATGATCTTTCGAGGTCCCTTCCAATCCCTAACATTCTGTGATTCTGTGATAAAGAGTGTTTCCCCATCTCTCCTGTACCACCCCCTTTAAGTACTGGAAGGCTGCTATAAGGTCTTCCTGAAGCCTTCTCTTCTCCAGGCTGAAGAACACCAACTCTCTCAGCCTGTCCTCATACAGGAGGAGCTCATGCCCTCTGATCATATTTGTGGCCCTCCTCTTGACTCACTCCCGACAGGTCCATGTCCTGCTTATGTTGGGGCCCCCAGAGCTGGACGTCGTACTCCAGCTGGGGTCTCACAAGAGCAGAGCAGAGTGGGAGAATCACCTCCCTTGATCTGTTGGCCATGCTTCTGTTGATGCAGCCCAGGACACGGTTTGCTTTCTGGGCTGCAAGCGCACACTGCCGGCTCATGTTCAGCTTCTCATCAACCAACAGCCCCACATCCTTCTCAGGGCTGCTCTAAATCCTTTCTCCACCCAGCCTGTATTTGTGCTTGGGATTGCCCCGACCCATGTGCGGGACCTTGCACTTGGCCTCGTTAAACTTCATGAGGTTGGTGTGGGCCCACCTCTCAAGCTGTCCAGGTCCCTCTTGATGGCATCCCTTCTCTCCAGCATGTCCACCACACCACACGTCTTGGTGTCATCAGCAAACTTGCTGAGGGTGCACTCAATTCTACTGTCCATGTTGCCAACAAAGATGTTAAATAGCACTGGTCCCAATACTGATCCCTGAGGAATGCTACTCGTCACCTGTTTCCATTCGGACATTGAGCCGTTGACCACAGCTCTCTGAGTGTGACCATCCAGCTACTTCCTTATCCAGCAGGTGGTCCATCCATCAAATTCATCCATGTCAAATGCTTTGCAGAAGTCCAGTAGATGATGTCAGTTGCTGTTCCCTTATCCAACAATACTGCAGTGCTCACATAGAAGACTTTAACTGAGTACGTTACTGTTGATCTCAGTTAAGTAAATCAGGCATCATGCGGATAGCCTGCTTTTTCTTTCATTCTTTTAAGAGTTGACACATCTTCTGTGTAGTGTTTTTATTAACAGCATAAATAGTATTTATGAATATAGAAGTTAATTGTTAACAATTCCCTGGAAACCCTTTCATATGAAATCTATAGCATCAATAGCTGACAAGGAGTACAATTCCTGCTTCGACACACTAACCCTTTCTGGGGGCACAGCTGATATCTGCTTTTTAAAACTGAGCTCAAAACCCATCTCTAAAAAGTATTCTGGTTGGGAAACATCTTGAATTAATTTATTTGTGCTCTTTCTCTTTAAAATGCATTAAAAGCAAAAATATCTGCTTTTCAAATAACAGAGATTAATGTTAGTTTTGCTGATGCAACTCTCTTCTCATTATATTTTCATGTTTCATTTTAAGCAATCTGTGTTTCTCCATCTAAAGATATTTAAGGAAACCCATGAGGAGTTAGTGGAGGTCTGAGATAAGCTGATCAATATATGCATTATTAAAATGGTGGCCAGAATGCCATTATTGCTGTAGTGTTGATGACAAATAGAGATGCTTAAATAAAGTAGTTTACTTGGTTTTTTTGTCAGGTCATACATTATGCACATTCGATTTCCTCTACAGTTACCACGAAGTGTGGAAGAAGTTAAGGAAGTCAATGAAATCAGCCTGAAATCATTAGCTGTAAATTAGACACTTGTTTAAGCTAATTCTGCTTTCAGTGATGGTCTGGTTATTATAAAGATGTATTTGTCAGGGCTCTAGACAGATGGACAGATGAATTCTTTTTTTTTTTTAATAAGAGAAAATGTCATGTATTGCTACTTACAGTTTTTATTGTTAGTGTGTACATATTTCACAACAAAACATTGATCAGAAGAGCTGGCTTTATCTTCATACTGTAAGAACACCCTTTGTACTAGGATAATATCAAATTAGCATTTTTTATTTTTAATGCTGGTCTGTGCTACTGCTTCAGTCTCCTGTTATTTTCATTCTCTCCTTTCAAAATTTCTTAAACATGTCTTAACTCACTTGGTAGAAGCCTGCAGATCAAAACTAGGGATGGCAATGAGAACTGTAAATAGATCTTAACACTGTACTACTCTAAAACTCAGGATTTACAGACTGTAGTAGAATTCACCAACTCCAACATCCAGAATGGGAAAGTTGGAAAAGAAAACATTTAACACATTGGCTCACTGTTGTCCTTTAATAAAAGAGAAAGAGCCTCCTTCTGTCTGTGACTAAATACAAAATCTACAGAGTCAGAAAGTTTCCATTAGCATTTCTCTGTTGTTTGGGGAAGATAGATACAATGATTCCTGCTCACATGCTTTGTGGGAGGCAGTATTATGTTTATGCTTGCTGATTATGTTATCCTTGTTCTGTTGTATGAGAGATATTGGAGGAATGTGTCTTTAACTCTCTTTTGGAAATATAATGCCACTAGGTGTGTTTGGTTGGTATGGTTTTATGCAAAAGTAGTACAAGTTGAAAGAAGGTACTCTGTGTCCTTCTCGTTGTTTGTACATGTACATAGCTAGGACTGACCTGACCAGCAGCACTCCATATAGCAGTACTACTCATTCCCAAATACATAGCTCAAAGGGGTTTCTGGCTTTTAAATATCCTAGAAGTTGGTGTAGTTTTGTGTTCCTTTTCCCCTGGAATACCCAGGACTCTTTCCTGGTCTTGGTGTGTGGGGGCAGAACAGACCCATGTACATGTACCTCCTGTTTGACTGGGTTTAGACATAGACATTTCTGAGAAATTAATTATGTTTATAAAGCACATTATATCTTTAAGCTGTCATACAACTGTAATGTTTAAAAACCACTATGACTCTTGATGTCACTTCTAATGCTATCAGATGAGAGCAAAGCACACAGTCCATGCGGGAACATTTTAAATTATGATACCTGCTGGCTTACTTGCTCTGCAAACCTGACACACTCTAGTGGGACAGAATGAAGTTATGTGAGGTGAACACAAAGGCTAATTAAAGGAATAGATTTTCCTCATTTGGAGACATGAAAAAGGCTTTTTATATGTCCTCTTTCCATTGCATGTCATGCAAGAGTCAAGTATGAATTATAAAAATTTCTAAACCTAAAAGTGTCTAAGTTAAAGCATTTTAACCCTGGAGTAACCCAACTCAGTTTTTATGCAGAGCAATGTCCAATGTTTGTTTACTTGTTAATATAGAATCATAGAATCATAGAATGGTTTGGGTTGGAAAGGACCTTAAAGATCATCAAGTTCCAACCCCCCTGCCATGGTCAGGGACACCCTCCACTAGACCAGGTTGCTCAAAGCCTCATCCAGCCTGGCCTTGAACACCTGTTAAAATTGTTAAATTTCATGAGGTTTGCATGGGCCCACCTCTCCCGCCTGTCAAGGTCCCTCTGGATGGCATCCCTTCCCTCCAGCGTGTCCACCACACCACACAACTTGGTGTCATCAGCAAACTTGCTGAGGGTGCTCTCCATCCCACTGTCCATGTCTCCAACAAAGATGTTAAACACTGGTCCCAGTACTGACCCCCGTGGAACACCACTTGTTACTGGTCTCCACTTGGTCATTGAGCCATTGACCACCATACAGTACTCTTATTTATTTGTGAAAATTGGTCTTTGTGCTTAAGTGTCAACACGGTTGTTGAAAACATTTATCACAGATATTAATCAAACAGTAGATTCCCTTAGGATAGCAGATACACTCTGTGAAAAGATCCCAGTCCCATTGGTGTCCGTGACATAAAATTAACAATTTTTTCTTTGTTGTTTCCTTCAAAAAAGCACACTTTGCTAAAGGGTTTTCCCAATTCACAATTTCGAAGTTTGTGGTCAATTCTTAACCACTTAACAAAAAGTTTATTTACATATTTATAGTAGAATAATGTAGTCATTTCCTTAAGCTTACTTTCCTGAAATGTATTAAGAATTTTTTTACCTGTGAGTGCTCATATTATAAACTGCAGGTGTAATTCTCCTTTTTAGTTCTGTTAGGTATTTCCTCTACAGACCATTTAGTGCCAAATATAATTCAAAGTGTAATGAACTTTTTAATATTGAATTTATAATCTTTCATTAGTTTACACAGAAACCCAAATTTGGTTTAATAATTAATTTAACTGAATTGGTGAGTTTATTATACAAAAAGCCTATATAATGCTTCTATTGTAAAAAGAATTTTCTAACCCCTGCATTATTGTGTTTTGTGTTACGCTGCGCTATAATTATCTGCGTGTTTTACCTATATGCTACTTGAAAACACTATGCATTCAATATTGTTTCATAAATAGAGAAGAAATAAAACAGTGGTAAGGACCATTCAGATAAATTCCATACAACATGCAAAAGGCCCAATGCAATGTGCAACCCCCAGGCCAGGTTTCATCTGCATTTTCATGCGGTAGACATTTGGATTCAGATTAATGTAATCGTAAATTCTCTTTGACCAAAAAAAAAAAAAAATTCTGATATATGTATACTTTCAATAACCTACCAAAACTTAAAATGCCAACCTTGAGTATCTTCCTCATGGTCATTTTAAAAGCAGGGAATTNTATGTATACTTTCAATAGCCTACCAAAACTGGTCATTTTAAAAGCAGGGAATTGAAAAGAGATAGTAAGAGGAGCTGTTGCTGGAGAAAGAAAAATGCAAATAGGAAAGAGGAAGCAAAGGCAAGAAAGGAGTCAGGTGCCAAAAAGCATGACAGGAAAGGAAAAGATGAAAGAGAGAAATACCGTTGATCTTAAAAGGAGTAGAACATACCACCAAGCCATCTTAAACATAAAGATATGGAAACTGATAAGAAATACTAATTAAAACAACTAGGAATTAACAATTTCATAAGAACTACTTTCTGCCCTTTAATTTTCACTTATGCATGCCTACATCTAGGCTAGATTGTGTTTCTGAATTTTCACCTTGGCCTTGATTCTACATTTCAGAAATCTCAGTTCATGTAATTTTGGA
The DNA here is from genome assembly GCA_013400615.1 of Syrrhaptes paradoxus. Taxonomy (NCBI): domain Eukaryota; kingdom Metazoa; phylum Chordata; class Aves; order Pterocliformes; family Pteroclidae; genus Syrrhaptes; species Syrrhaptes paradoxus. Next base: position 47,551 of record VZTO01009971.1, read on the forward strand.
AGAGATGCATCTACACCACTACTAGAAGTGTGTTATGATTTAACATGTTGGAATTTTTTTTCTTGCTAATTATTAGGGGTTAACATGTCAATATCCATAGGTCTTTTCTTTTTTTTTTTCCTTATAACATTTGCCAGCAGCAGAAGTACACTGCATTTTCTTTCTCATTCTGGTAAATCTTGCTTTCAAGAACCATTAGCTAGGCTGGTATGGTCCAATACAGAGCCAGATGAAGCGTTGCCCTTTGCAGCTAGGTTGTGGAGTTGACTCGGATGTTAATCAACAAAAGGGATCCCTCTCACAGTTAAAATTTGATCAGCAACCTTGGGTGCTTTGCAGCATGCTGGCAGTACAGTTACTCCTTTGAATACAAAGGGATTTCAGATTAAGCAAAAGCTGATTATCTGTTTTACTTTTTTTTGGGGGGGGGTAGCTACTTGTATTACACACATGGAAGCTGTTGTTGGAAATTTTGTTCTTAAATTGATGAAAACAAAAGCCAGCACTCAATATTTCATTATATATCCACTTACAATAATTTTGTTTCATCTCTCAGACTTTCAAGAGGGAGCTGAAAACAAAAGAACCCATTATCAGGAGTGCGCTTGAGAATGTGCGAATCTTCGTAGCAGAGCAGCCTGTGGAGGGACTGGAGAAGCTCCACCCAGAACCAAGAGGTAATTGAAGAAAGAGCAGGGTAATAACACATTGCTGGAAAGATCAGTGATGATCAAGGATAGGTAAATAAATTCTGCCAACTGCCATGAAAGCATTCCTTTTACACTCCAAGCTGAATGTCAGTATTCAGAAAGTAAGCTAAAAATGTAGATGAAAGAAACCCTTAGTGATCCTTCTGAGCACTGTGGCACTAAATAGACATGCATATTTATAAGCAGATTTTGAAAATGACTTTAAAACTTCAAGATCTATCTATATCTATAGGCCCATTTGAGGTCTGAAAGCGGCAATTTAACCTAAAATTCAGCTTGTAGTCTCAGTACTACAGAAGCTCCAAAATATACTGAGTTGCAGCAAAAGATTCACAATGATTTATATTCATATATGTGCAGAACTATTTTGTTGAATCAGAACACAGTTGATAAAATTTTAGCTACACCTTGCATGTTTAAAAATGCCTTTATGTACTTAAGTGCATATTTTGATGATCTGTATGGTTGCAACATTAATTAAATAAATTTCTCAGGTGTCTTTGGTTATGAATAGTTTCTTACTGAGCTTTGAACTTACCCACATGGCAATTATTTTTCTTCTAAGATAGAATATGTTTTTAAAGCCTTTTGACTTTCACATTTAGAGCTGTCACCTGAGGAAAGGGCCCAGAATGTTGCTAAACTTCTCCAGAGGCAGTCGGATGAGGTCAGAACTGAGTGGGATAAGCTGAATGTACAGTCTGCTGATTGGCAAAAGAAGATAGATGATGCTCTGGAAAGACTGCAGGGCCTTCAAGAGGCAATGGATGAACTGGACCTGAAACTACGCCAGGTTGAAGTCTTCAAGGGATCCTGGCAGCCGGTGGGGGATTTGCTAATTGACTCTCTGCAGGATCATTTAGAAAAAGTCAAGGTATGTGTCAGTATATCAGTATTTCTGAGTATAAAATAATTGGCTTGTTCATTGTATGAATCCCCAGATTAGAAATTATCTTTTAAAATGGGAAAATGGTAGCTTTTTATGATAGTGATTTGTATTTTTTAAAAAAAAAAGTAGATATAGAGTCTTATAATTTTTGCAGTTAAAATGGTATCAAATCAACATTTAGAATGCATATTGCTAACATGGGTAAAACACTATAGGAATATATCAATTTACTCAGCATACTGTTAACTCAGGAGATGCAGTTAACATTAAAGAATGCAAAATAGAATAGATAGGAGAATATATGATAAAA
>VZTO01009972.1:0-19552 GCA_013400615.1 Syrrhaptes paradoxus
ATGTGGCCAGGGATGGAAAGGGCGACAAGAAAAGCTTCTCTAGGTATTTTGGGGATGAGAGGAAGATCGAGGAAGATGTTGGCCCTCTCCAGAAGGAAGCAGGAGACCTGGTTACCCAGGATATGGAGAAGGCTGAGATACTCAGTGAATTTTTTGCCTCAGACTTCACCGGAGAGTGCTCAAGCCACACCACCCAAATCACAGAAGCATCAAAAGAAGCATGAGCAGCAGGTCGAGGGAGGTGATTCTCCTCCTCTGCTCTGGTGAGACCCCCCCTGGGGGGCTGCACCCAGCTCTGGGGTCCTCAGCACAGGACAGACCCAGAGCTGCTGGAGCGGGGCCAGAGGAGCCCCGGAGATGGGCCGAGGCTGGAGCAGCTCCCGTGCGAGGACAGGCTGAGAGAGTTGGGGGTGTGCAGCCTGGAGAAGAGAAGGCTCCGGGGAGACCTTCCAGCACCTTCCAGTGCTGAAAGGGGGCTACAGGAGAGATGGGGGGCACCCTAGATCAGGGAGCATAGTGACAGGATGAAGGGTAACAGTTTGAAGCTGGAAGAGGGGAGATGGAGATGAGATGTGAGGAAGAAATGTTTCCCTGTGCGGGGGGTGAGGCAGTGGCCCAGGGTGCCCAGAGAAGCTGTGGATGCCCCATCCCTGGAGGGGTTCAAGGCCAGGCTGGATGAGGCTTTGGACAACCTGGGCTAGTGGGAGATGTCCCTGCCCATGGCAGGGGGTGGCACTGGATGATCTCTAAGGTCCCTTCCAACCCAAACCATTCTGTGATTCCATGATGAGTCCATGCTGTGCGTGACTTAGCCCATGGTGTGAGCAGGGACTGACCCTGTTGGTGGGCACTGGATTTAGCCGTAGCCAGTGCTAGAACAGAAAACTATAACACACAGAAGGAAATGTGATTTAGCTCTGGGACCTTTTCACCTCCGAGCAGTAGCAGGGGACTACTTCTAAATGCATTAACTGATCAGGGTTTTAGCAGTAGCGGGGATAGCTGTTTCTTCTTGGGGCCTTGTTTGGGAATTAATCCATTGCTCTGTATTGACAGAGAAGCGTTAGGAATAAGCATGTTACTGAAAACTCCTGTGGCAAAAGACCTTCCGTTAAGAAGAACAAGACAAAGAAAAAAATTAAACTAAAATTCATTGACCATACGTTACCATACCATGTGTAAAGTAGCCAGGTTAGGATTGCTTTCAGTTTTGTGGACCTGACAAACAGAGTGTCTATCAGAAGCACTTATTTCAATGACACAGAAATGAGAGTGACCGCTCTCCTTTACCTGTATTCAGTGGTTTACAGAAAAGAAAATTCTGCACCAAAATTAGTCTGAAATTTGAAAAATTCATCAGTGCTTGAGGTGGGTCATGAAATGAGCATTGCAATTCCTTCAGCTTACTCCTAAAGCCATGTTTGTGTTTATGGATGTGTTGGCCTTGGTTGATGGTAGGTTCTACTTCTGTAATTTAATTCGATTTCTTTCTTATAATAGGTATGCAGCTTGCAAATCTAATAATAAATTTCTGTAGATGTTACTTTGGGAGGCATCTGCTCGTTAAGGAAGCCTTAGAACCAGTGCTTGTTTTGTTTGTGAAGTGTGCACAACATAAATAGTCCTTGGAAGATCTTCGGCAAGGCTGGGGACGTGGTGGCATACGGGGACATTGCAATCCTTCAGGTCAGGAAAACCCAAATGAGTACTTGGAGAGAAATATCTCAATCAAGCTGAGCTGGGGTGACATATTGTCATACAAGAACAAGGTGTCTGTGAGAGAGAGAGGTAGGGAGAGTTATGATTCTGTTCTTCCCCTTTGAAGGTGAACGTTCCTAACTACATTTCTTGTAAACTGAAGGGAGTAGCAGTGGCCTAGTTTTAGGAAAAAGAAAGCAAGTCTTGAGTTCATTCAACCATTCAAATAGAGCTTGAATTGTTTCTTTTGTAAGGGATCTTGGAACCACGTTGTCCCATCTCCAGATCCTGTGGATGTCTCGCTGTGGACTCTCAGATTTAGACGGCATCTCTTCCTGCAGCTCTCTCAAAGTGAGTATCGATGTGTCCTGCCAAATGACGACCTCAAAAGTGTCTTCAGTTGATGCTCTTTACTTGTAGTCCTTGTTCTCTTCCCATCCTTTGTTTGTCTAAAGGACTTTCATTGAATGCCTTGAATTGCATGTGTTAGTTTAAAAAAGCCACAGTTTGGGGTTTTTTTAAATGGGGTGTAACGTTCAGGTCTGATGCTGAAGATGCCTAATGCAGCATAGCGTTAGTTGCTATTTTAGCCCCGGTTATTTGAGGCAGCAACAGCCACACTTGAAAAATGTTCGCTTCTGTGCTAATTTTGTGCTGTGCCATGTAGTATTTCAAATATTAGAAAACATTGTGCGAAGCTTGAGTGTTACTTGTGCAAGCCTGTGGTTTACGTGTTTATCCTGTTTGCTCCTGCTGAGGAGCTCTACGTAGCCTATAACAACATCTCTGACCTGAGCCAGCTGGCCTGGCTGGATCACCTCGAGGTTTTGGACCTGGAAGGGAACAATATTGAGGACATCAACCAGATGCAGTACCTGGGACTCTGTTGCAAGCTGAGCCGCCTGACAGTGGAGGGCAACCTTATTTGTCTGAAGCCAACTGCAGAATCTGGAGAGGTGAGGACTGAGTTTACACACCTGGTGTTAATTTTTGGCAGTGCTGTTTTAATTTAAGTTGGGAACAAAAGACATTTCTGCATCTTCATGTTGTATCATTCTGAGTTATAACATGGGATGCTCTTCCCGTATTCCACTTCTGCTGATGTTATCCTCTCATGGGTATTGTCTCCAGGATGAGCACAAGTGGAATACAAGGAGTGCTAGTAAAGACTCAGGCCTGTTTGCTAGCAATGTGTTCCGTCTTACCTGTGAGAATGAGGTTAAACTAGAAATCAGCTGTTCTGGTCCATACAGCTGTTCTGTCTGCTCCCAGTGTGGCGTACAAATAGGTGTGTTAAAGGAAGGCCCAGGAGAGCGTGGCCTGCGCGCACGTGCGTGGGTACGTAGCACCGAGCCCTCACCAAGGACAGCACAGTCCCCAGTGCTACCGTAAAGAGCTGATACAGCCGGGGTCATAGGCAGCAGAGCAGGAGCTGGTGCCGTGACTCCGCGGTGCCGTGTTCCGTGGCTTCGCTGTGTATTTCAAAGTGATCATGCCCATCCCATTAATGTGCATAGAAGGCTGGGTTTGATATTTGTCCTGGATTTAGACTTGGAAACTGAGGTGCTGTCACAAGAACTCAATCATGCAGCAGACGTGTATATTTTAAATCTTTGCACTTTTTAGATACATGAGCTATTAGCATTTTCCAGATGTAGTTGTTGGCTTGGTCACACCCCTCAGTAAAAGGAGCCGTAGAAGGTAGTGCTTTGGCTGTCATAGTTCTCTCCGGAATCCCAAATAAATATACTCTTGCCTTTCTGGTTTGAACTGGTAGAAGTATATTCAGAGAGCACACTTGTAACTATTTATAACCAAAATGGGTTATCCACCAACACTGCTCCCTTACAGAAGATGCATTAATGAGAGGAAAAAACATATTCCTGCAGTAAGGAAGCACTGCCTGCTTCTGATGGACAAAGAATGCCTCCCTGCTCCCTTTCCATCCACGGAGACAAGCACAACCTCTGACTCTTCCTTGTCATAGCTCCCTCCCATGAAAACACCATATGTCCTGACAGCATCGAAAGGCTGTTCCTGCTCCCTTAGCGTTCCTGCTCAACAAAAGTGGTATTTTTGGAGGACACTTGGCATCTTCAGTCCTTAAATGTACTTGTAAAGGAGAAATGTCAGATGGCCCTTCGTTTGGTCAGCCGGGGAGGTCGGTCCTTGGGGTGCTGCTGCATATTGTCACGTAACCGGCGTGCCAGGAGGAGCGGCATGTGGTGGTGTGCCTGTGCTCCTCTCCACGCTGAGCGGCTCTCTCTGGTCCTCAGCATGTATTTGCGTTCGCATGCCAGCCAGGATGTGTCGAGGGAGGCTGCGGAGTGGTGTCTTTTTCACTGAGCTGTAACAGAGGCAGACTGTGAGTTCATGGACATCTCCCACCCGGTCTTTGTGCTGGGAAGCTGCTCAGCCTCGTGGTGGTTCCAAAGCCAGCCCTACCCTCCCTGCCAAGAGCTTCTCCATGGGCTTTGGCGCTTTCTTGGTTTCCACTGGTGTTTGCGTTTCTTCAGCCACTTGATATATGGTGGGTATATATTTTCCTAGATTTAAACAAGAATAGGTGGGGGCTTACTTTGATGAGCCCTAGATGGCCAGCTCTAATTCCTCAAGCTCGTTCTTGTAGCCTGGCTCTTGCTACAGCTCTGTAAGAGCTCTCCTATTTATTTACTCCTAATCTGCAGCATGGACCAGCTAAATTTACTGCTCTTTCTTCAGACAGCCTGCTTGCTCTCTGTAATTTGATTCTCAGATGAGATCATCTTCCCCTGTTATCTGAACCACGAGCAACAACCTGATGATAAATGCTGCAGCCTCGGTTGCAGTGATGTACCATGAGCGTAACGTGATGCTTCTGTCCAGCAGGACACGGCTGGAAATTGGCTGTAACCCAGGCGCTGTGCAGAGTACGCGTGGTACGGGGCAGCGTGGCTATTGGTTGACTCATTTTCTAAATTAAGATTAAAGGCTCAGTTAGGGGAATTTAGTGTCTGCCTCTGAACGACAAACACAGGCTTTATTTGGTGGGTTCCCTCTGCCAGCCCCGGCGCTGCGTTGTGCGGAGGGAGGGAGCACACAGCCAGCCAGGCCCCACAGGGAGATTTCTGGTTGTGACAGCTCCCTGGTGAGTGAGGACTTGGCTCTGTGCAGTTTTCTAGTATTGCATGCGACGTCTTGAAAAGCGTCACGTTTATCCGGACGCAGCAATCGATGTGTAGGTAGCTGTCCATTCGTGGTCTGCCGCTAACAGCACACTCTTGCTTTATTCTTTCTTTAAGCAGAAGAGGTTGCCATCACCGTTTGCTGCCTTTTGCAATCCGAGACTATTTTAACTAAAAATACTCCCATTGCAAATCAGCATGACCCAGTCAGCCCTGAGGTATTGCTGAATTTTCCCAAAGATGAAGCTGCCACATGAAGGTGTCTTTCTGCTGCTGGAATCCAGCAGAACAGCCCAGTTCTCGGTGTGCTCTGAGCACAGCTGTAACTGTTCTGTTCTGGCCTTGCTGTTCAGAGGTACCCGGGCACTGACGTGTGCTCGTGAACCATTTTATACCGTGTCAGCACCACCCACGCACGCAGAAGGGGGCTGCACCCGTGCTTTCCCCGTGGCTGTCGCACTGAGCCCGTGCGCATCGGGAGCGGTCGCGTTGTTTCTCTAGCCGAGCGCAGTCCCCTTCCGCCTTCTGTGCACCTGCTGTTGGCGTGTGACCTCTTGCAGAAGAAAATGTAGTTTGGAGTAAGCCATCGCTTCTAGCAGTGTGTGAAATCACCCACCGAGCCCCCGAAGGCTGCCCCAGAAAATCAGTGTTTCGCTGTGGCTGGTTTATGGGGGTGCCTACAAACACCATCCGTCGAAACGCTCTTTCTTTTTCCGTCAGCAGGTGTAGCAACACTCACACCATGTTTTCAAGTCTTCCTGTCACCTGAGTATTTATGCGGCAACCAGAGAATGACAAAATCAGGGAGAGGGGCTGAATCCTGAGGGTGCCCAGGCTTTCCATGGGCGTCAGCGGCCGCCTGCGCTTTGGTACTTTGTAGTATAACAACGACCAATGCCAAAGTCATCAGTGGGTAAACAGCAAAGGAGCCTGTGGCTGGGGGCCGTGCGTTTGCACTGCTCAGGACGTGTTCTCCATCAATTTCTGTAGAAATTACGTGAGGAGGGAGCACAGTGCAATGAAACTCCCGACTGCAGGTAATTCTGGGGAATGAGGTGTAAGGTTTTCCCTCGCAGGAGGCATTGCAAGTTACATGACAGTCGAACAAACTGAACACTGCTGTGCTGCTGGGCCACAGTGCGTTAAATATCTCCAAGTAACCACTTTCTCCATTTCTTCAGGAACCAGATTATAATTACAGAGCTGAAGTAAAAAAACTCATTCCTCACTTGGAGTATTTGGATGAAATACCAGCAAGCCAGACTGCTCTCCCTGCTCCCAAGAAGATGCATGAGGATTGGCTGATCATCAAGGAATCCATCAAGGAAGGTGGTTTAGCTGGAGACGTTTCATGGTTAGGTGCGTCAGGTTTCCTACCGAGGTTCATTTTTAAGGTTATGGTGTGTGAAGAAGAAAGATGGAGAGCAAGCTGGCCTCTTCGAAGCCAACATTTAATTATAGCAAAGGGATGAAGGACGTTGTGTTCTTTGCTTGGGAGGTGGGGAAGCTGGGATTCAGCACAGTGCAGCTTTAAATGAAAGCTGTTCTCAGCTAAGCATCAAGATCAGAAAAATGCAGACGAATTCTAGAACATGAAGCAAATGCACCAGTAGCTGTGAGTCTGTACTTAGCATTCGTTCTGCATGATGGGAAGAAGCAAAGCTTGGAAAGGAATGTTTCAGCAACAGCTGTTCACAGCCCTTTCCATGGCAGCAGCCGATCACAGGTAGTAGGGATGTAGCAGGATTTCCTACACCAATTTAATAATAGGAAAGGCGATTTGGTCACCACCCCAGCAGCATCCTAGCGTCTGAGACTGAGGGGTATTATGACAGACCTTTTCCATTTTTTCTGCCTCTGTGATGAAGTCCATTGCATTCATTAGTAGGGAGTAAATGGTTGGAAATCTGTTGTCCCCGTGGTTATAGTTCAGATGTCCGTGCTTTTACATATCGCACTACATGCACTTTACCACATACCATTAAATATTACAAAGTATTTCCTATAACTGCTCCTGTTGCTTCCCATTAGTGCGGGCAGTGCCGTTGGCTTCCCAGCCCCCCCAGCTGTGGTTTGCCTGCCAACTGTACTCCATTAAAAATTTACTTTGTTTTGGAATAAGTACATACGTTTGTCATTTACTTAATCCCTGTGGGTCCAAATCATTAGCTGTGATAGTAGTTATGGCAGGGAAAAAATCCATTAAAATCTTATCCCTCGGTGATGCTGCTTTGGCAACGCCAGCTATGATTCAGAAAACGAGTTAACAAAGTGAGCGGGCAGCAACAGGGCGGATGGAGCACAACGTTGTGAATTTGTGTTGTTGCCTTGTGTAACCAGAGTTATATTCTTGCCTTCAGCTCTAAGCTGATGAGCTCATATAGTCAGGCTCAGACATCCCCATATTTTTTCTTTCCTGTAGCAATGTTGGCTCGGGTACTTTTTACTCACTCTGTATTTCATGGGTTTGCATTAACAACTGTGGCCAAGATATTTTTAAGGTCCCTAACACTCGGCTCTTACGGAAGTGCCCATATTATTGCAGAGCTGATTGCCCTGTGGTGGAGCTGGTAGATGCTCGGCACTTTGCAAAGCGTGCTGCTCGTCTGGGCACCAAAATGCAATGTGCTGTCCTGCGAGTTGTTGGCTCAGTGTCCTCTCTTATAGCCATGCTGTGCTCCTGGGACAGGGAAGGGGACAAGGCTCTGGCTGCTTTCACCAGCTTTTGTGTAGCCCAGCCTGCCCTGGAGTATTATCGGTTTTCACCTTTCTTTCTGTGGCAGAGAAGTATCTGTCTCTGAGGCAGTAGTGGAGAAATCTCTCACTGCCATTCCCAGATTTCCGTAACTCCTGGGACGTGATTTGCCCTGATGGACTCACAGCTCTGGTAAGGTGGTCATCGCTGTCTGCCTTGTGCCGGGGTATTTCAGCAATATATTTTAATATTTTTAATATGGTTGCACACAGGCAGGGAAGCAGCAGAGCTCTGCGTGCACCCAGGCTTGCCCAGGGGGCAATTGGAAACGGGTGGGGAGCACAGAGCGGTTCCTGCCTGCGTCCTCGGCCAGCAGCCGCTCTTTGGTGCCCAGGAGGAGGGTGGAAAGGGGCTTTGGTCTAGTCGGGGTCCCCAGGTTCTGCTGTCTGCAGAGGACAGCTATGGGGTACCACATGAGGACCCTCTGTCTCCAGGCTTGACCCATTCCAGCGTGTTTCTTGTAGCTGCAGTGACAGATGTTTCTGTCCCGGGCAGCCCCCAGGGCAGCAGCAGTCACGGTATCGGTGGTGTGCAGGGGTGGTGTGAAGCCCTGTGTGGCTGTGCTCACCCTGGCAGATCCCCTTTCCTAGGTCCATACCTGGGGGCAGTACCAAGGCAGTCTGCATGCAGCTCAAGACGCCCGACAACTTCCAGCCCTGGGACGGCACAGCGGTCTGCTAATGCCGAGACATCTAGCAGTGCCTGCCTCCTTTCTGGTGGCCGTCCTCGTCCAGATCCCACTGTTTCTGATGGGCCGTTCACAGAAGATGACTCCAGCGATTTGACACATGGTAATGTATGTTCTTTAATCCTGTTCTTTCCCACACCCCCGCCTCCTTCTGAACATGATTATTGCTGATAAAAGCCTGGGTGCTTTGAATACCACCCACCCGTGCTACTGCTACATCAGGCTCAGCGTATGTATAGGATTCACCCCCTCTAACGTGGGCTTTCCTTTATTTCCCCCCACAGGAAAAGGTGCAAGTCATCTGGGCTTCCCCCTCCTCAGCCCGTCACCCCCATGCCTTGTGTGCTGCTGTCACTCCTGACAGCCCCATACTGCCGTGGTGCTCCCTTTTCACACCCTGACAACAGCTGTCCCGCTCAGTCCTTTAAATTCCACATCACCCTTCCTGGGGCTCACTGACGTCACATCTGGCTGCATCCTGTTCCGTCGTGGGAGTGTGGCCCAAGGTGGTCCTCCAGAAGGGTGTGGGGGTGCACGCTCACTCCCTGTTGGATCAAACCACGTGTACTGCAGCATCGCTGCTGTCGGTGAACACCTTCTTTTGGGTTTCCAGGAGTGGGTCCCTCAGCAAGAGGAGTCACTTCCTTGGCTTCACTTACCTGAGCTACAGGCTGGCCCAAAACGCGGGTGTACCGCTGCCCTGGGTGCCTTGGCCACCTGGAAGCACTGCCACATTAGCAGCTCCTGGGGACAGCTGGGTGGAAAGGGAGTTCGCTTCTGGGGCAGTGTTTGGCCCTTCCCAGGACATCCTTCCCTGGCTACTGGAGAGATCTCAGCAGCGCAGCTCCACTGGCTCGCAGCGTGCCGGTTAGATAGCAGGGTGGTGGTTGTTTTCCCGGCGTTGAGGGCTGCTTCTCTCAGCTGCCAGTCCCACCTCAGTTCCTTGCTGTAGGTGGGACTCAAGATGATGACGTAGGTGCAGGAGAGCAGACTTTGGCATCTTCAGGGATCTGCTTGGTAGAGTACCATGGGATAAAGCCCCGGAGGGAAGAGCGGCCCAGGAAGGGTGGTTGATATTCAAGGATCATCTCCTCCAGGCTCAGGATCGATGCATCCCAACAAAGAGGAAGGTGGGCAAAAATGCCAGGAGCTGCATGGGTGAACGAGGAACTGCTGGACAAAGTAAAACACAAAAAGGAAACCTGCAGAGGGTGGAAGCAGGGACAGGCATCCTGGGAGGAATACAAAGAAACTGTCCAAGCAGCCAGGGGTCAGGTCAGGAGAGCTAAAGCCCTGATAGAATTAAATCTGAACAGGGGCATCAAGGGCAACAAGAAGAAGTTCTCTAGGTATGTCGGGGTTATGAGGACAGGCTGAGAGAGTTGGGGGTGTGCAGCCTGGAGAAGAGAAGGCTCCGGGAAGACCTTAGAGCAGCTTCCAGTGCTGAAAGGGGGCTACAGGAGAGATGGGGGGGGACTTTTTTCAAGGGCAGGTAGCAACAGGATGAGGGGTAACAGTTTGAAGCTGGAAGAGGGGAGATGGAGATGAGATGTGAGGAAGAAATGTTTTCCTGTGCAGGTGGTGAGGCAGTGGCCCAAGTTGCCCAGAGAAGCTGTGGATGCCCCATCCCTGGAGGGGTTCAAGGCCAGGCTGGATGAGGTTTTGGGCAACCTGGGCTAGTGGGAGGTGTCCCTGCCCATGGCAGGGGGTGGGACTCGATGATCTCTAAGCTCCCTTCTGTCCCAAACCATTCTGTGATTCTATGAGTGCACATTCAGAAAAGTTTGTGGAACCTGAATGCAGTTTGCCACAGAGTAACACCATAATTTCACCGGCACTTTTGGGTAGCTAACACTAGTGAAAGCAGCAGTTTACCCATGTTCACTGCTTCTTCCCCTGCCTTTGCTGCCTTGTCTCTTTTTTTGGCAAGACCATCTACATAGCCCCATGGGGAACCTGATTGTGATCGAGATCCAGCTGAAAAATAACCCAGCAAAACAAACAAACAAACAAACCCAAAAAAGCAGATTTAGTTTTCATCTGGGTCTGTTCCCTGATCTGACTCACCGTGTGGCCACACAAATGTTTGCACCAGCACGGTGCAGGACCAGAAGGACGCAGATTCTGGTAGAAACAGACAAACTGCCTCAGCAGCAGCGTCAGGCTGTGCCAGCTGACACTGGGAACCTGCACCGTGAAGTGTCCCATCCTGCTGTCTGTGGGAAGTGGTGTTGCCTGATTTCAAAGACAGCACCATTTGTTAAACGCTGGAGTAAAACGTTTTCTTTTTTTTTCTTAGGACTCTGTCAAGTGATATGTGGGAACCCCACCAAGGCCCTGCGTGCAAGGAGGCAGAAGCTGGGTGTATGTTTTCCTTGTGTTCCTCGTATTCCTGCCCCAGGGACTCCCATCAACCCTGGGATAAGCTGAGTCCCACTGTGGCTTGTGCTNTGATGTTGACGTAAGTAGTCAGATCCCTGGTGCTGCAGGGATGTCCCTACGGACTGAACAAGCACAGCACCAAAGGCTGTTCCTCGTGGCAGTGGGTGGCCCGGCCCCACAGCCCTCGGGTCAGCAGTGACTCGGTGAGAGGATGCCCACATGTGTGGGGGTGCAGTGGGGCTTGTCACGGTCAGCTTTGGTGGCCCTGCAGTTCAGCACAGCACGCGTACGTTGCACAGGCTGTGCTGGGTCAGGGGAATGCATGCACGGGACACCTGCATTGCTGTGCTGGAGACAGCCTCGCTGAACGCTGACACCAGATGTTAAGGAACCACTGGAAAAAGCGTGTCCCTTCCTTGTCTCTCTGCTGCCGCTGCACAAGCACCAGAAGCTTTTCGGAAACAAATTAACATGAGAAGTTTGGGAAAGACCATTGTGTTAATCCCTCTAGATGGAGAAGAGGAAGAAAATCAAGCAAGGAGAATATAAAAGTGGATAAAGAACTGTCTTGCGACAGAATGACCCATAGTAATATATGTTCCGATGTTAGTATATTATTGCACCTCGAACTAATTGCAGTATACATAGAAACTAGGTAGAAAAGCAGTGTGTCTGTTAAATGGGAACTGAAGAATGTGCTGTTCGGAAAAAACTGGAAGATAAAGCTGAGAGGGGATCTTAATTAACATTGCACTGTTAATGACAAGCCAGCCTGCAGGGGGGGTGGAACTCAATGATCCTGAAGGTCCCTTCCAACCCAAACCATTCTGAGTCTATGAAATGTGAATTACCGTGTGTTATAAACCCGGGCGTGGAGGGGGACCGTGGTCGTGTGCTGAACCATGCAGCTGCCCTGGTACTGATCTTAGTGAGCTTATTGGCATAAACGCTGCGGGCTCATCCGCCAGTGAGGTAAAAATCAACATTTTTGTCACTGCCACCCAGGGTTCCTCAAGCTGTAGCAGTGCACGTGACTGGGGCACGGGGCATGGCGAGGGGTCACAACGCGCTTCGGTGCCTTCTGAAATCCACAGTCTAGAAACAGAGCTGGGGAGAGAGAGCTCCTGAGGCTATCACAATAATTTGTTATTTTTGCAGCCGCCTGCAGGGAGCCCTTTGGAACTGTGTGGTCTGAAGGCAGCAGACCTTCATGGCTCTGGAGTAGGAGGAGATGTGCACCAGGAAGGTGTGTTTGCTGAGCTGAAAGTACGGCAGGAGCAGCACAAGCGGTGAGCCCACTGGAGAAATATTGCCGTGCAATAAGGCGGGCGTTCATTTCCTGCTGTAATCATAAAATAATCTCTTTGGCCACCTGGTGGTGGTTTCAAGGGACAGTTTGGGCTCCTGCCTTCCTGTCCCTGCGGTGGGAATCCTTCCACCCATCCTCCCCGCTGGGACACGGCAGGGTGGGCAGCGGAGGAGGAACCTGGGGGAAGCTCTGGGCTGTCTCTGGAGCAGGCTGGAGAGCAGCGTGGGCCAGGGGGGCTCGCTTGCTTGGCAAGAGCACGGAAAGGCTTTTTGTAACTGCTCGGGCATCCCTGGCCCTGACAGTGCCTGCCCTCAGACAGTGAACGTGGGTGAGGTTTTCTGCAAGCATCACATTGGTCTGACTGAATGGAAGGCTGAAAAAAAACAATGCCGTGCTGAGATTCCTCCATCTCTTAGTTAATAGTTGGTTTGGAAGTAAGAATGGCTTTGAGCTGACTTCACTGTCTGTTTTAAATCTGTCCCATTTCACTTGATTGACTTGAGGACACTTTCAGGTATCAGACACAGGTGTCTTAGGCAGCTGATCCGTTTGGAATGCTTTTCTGCATCTCCAGGAAAGTGGGAAATCCCAGTGGGTGACTGATTTCCCTGTCTGGGGCTTTGCCCGTGTGGCTGTGCCCGGCTGTGCTTGGCTAGCTGCACAGTCGCAGCTCAGAGGCCAACTAAAGGTGTGATCCTTGGTGCTGCCCAGGTGCCTGCAGAAGGCTCAGCAAGGAGAAGCTGCCCAAGCCCTGGAGGTGAGTCCGAGTGATGAGGAGGAGGGTGAAGACTGCAGCCTGATGGACAGCTGTGAAGATTTGAGGGAGAGCTGTGATGACCTCATTGAAAGGATTTCACTCGGTTCTCCCTGCCACTCCTGTCCCTCCCAGTCTTCCTCAGGTACTGGACTGAAGCCTCTGGGGAAGGGTTCGCATCGGGTGGTGGCAGGTGCTCCTGACTGGTTGCAGAGCGGTGTGTTAGCAGCCGCAGGGGTTTCTGAGGTCTGGCTTCTGTGCTCTAGAGCAGCAGTTTGGAAATGCCGTTGCAGAGCCAGACCCGGAGTAATTCCTTCCAGTCTTTAAGCAGGGCGCGGCGGCCAGCTGTGCTGACCATCAGTTGATATCTTTGAGCACGGATCTGTAGAATCAGGAGGAACAAAGCTGATCTTACACCAGTTGAGCATCAAGCCTAGAGGAAGGACATGCCTCTGTCTTTTACCTTCTGTCATTAATTTGTGGCAGTGCCAGGTGAGCCTAAAATACTGTAATTCCAGCTGTGCTGGATCTTACCCCATGGCACTCATGCAAGTAATGGCTGGGATAGTGGTTAACATTTACTGGGCAACTGGGAATTCTGGAAAGACAAGCAACCAAAGGGACATTCAGTAGAGTTTAAAAGTGAAACATGCTCTTCTACTCAGGAACAAAGCCCAAGGCCTCTCTGGAATTGCATTGAAATGAGTGAAAGCAGGATTCCTGCTCTTCACAAATTGTTGAATGTTGTATTTAAGAATATTAGAAACATTAATAATGGTTATTCCAAATACATATCAAGTCAAGGAGCTTACAAAATTACAACTTTAATCTATTTCTATGGTTAATAGTAATTTTTTTCTGCCTCAATAAATATTAGCATCTGAGTTTTCGTTTTACATTTCTTTCAAGGGCAAAAATGAATTTATTAAAATTTGGAAAAATATAATGTATTTGGGAAAAAACAGAAGTGTCATTAAACTATTCGTAGCCCTTGTGTATTAACAGTAATACAAACAATATCTCCTAAACAAGAACGGAAGCAAAAATCTGAAGGAAATGCCTGTTGTCCAGTGACAGCAGCAGGCTTAGATTGTGATCTCACAGTCTCTTCAGATTTAATCTGGTCTTTTGTAGATGTAATATGATTTCTTTAGATTGAGTATGATTTATTATGATCTCATGTTCTTTTTCGATTGCGCAGACAAAACATCTCCCAGTGTAGGGGCGTCATGCCCTGTAGGATGATAAAAGCGGGTGGCTGGGCGTGGATCTGCCCAGGCTGTGACCCCATCTGCCGAGATTGGGTTCCAAGACTGATGGAGTGGTTTGAAATCTAGTCTTGGGGGGGTGGATCACCCCGATCCCAGGTCACAGGCAGCTGACCATGGTAACCAAGACTTTAATGACACACACAGTCGCCTTTGCCCGTATGTGTTTTGCAGAGCAAATACCAGAGAAAACTTTAGCAACTGGTGGATTTCCTTCTGCAAGGCAGTTAAAAATACGCTTGACCTCTGTGACTTGAGACTGTACCGAGATTTGGAGAGATGTTTAAATGCTCGACACTTGACTTCAGAAGTGTGTCCTACCCAATGTGGTTTTCTCACGGGAGAACTTGTTGCTGGAAGCAATCCTTCTGACCAGGAAAGGAGAAGTCATCTGAGCAAAACCTCTCTTATAGGAAAGTGTTTGCAGCATCAGATCCGTATAACCAGCACTCTTCGGAAGCTGTTGAGTGTTCTGTACTGAAATAAAACCTCCTGTGAAATTTCAGCATTTTTAAAGCATATAGTGTGATGCAAACTGTTCAGTGAGAATTTTCTATCAGCTTTCTGTGGCTACCCAAGCGGTAAAATACTTTTCTGGGCCTGGGTTTTGGTGGCACATTCCAGCCCTGGACCCTGCACCTCAGGCGCTTAGGGACCGTTGGTTCTTTAGATAAGAGCTGTCAGATTGTGTTTTTAAGCATATATATATGCATGCNCAAGAGCTGTCAGATTGCTGCGGTGTATCGTAGTGGTTTTAAGCATATATATATGCATGCACACTGTATTGGTAAGTCAGCAACAAGATTTTTCTTCTCTGTATGTTGCACCTGAGGATTGTGTGGGCTAAGTGTGAACAGCCAGATAGCAGTAGTGCAGCATTTTCCCCAGCAGTCAGGCACTTCCCATAATTTTAAGGCTAATCTCAAGATCTTATTTTTATACCTCTGCCTCTGATTAGACAGAAGTGGATCCACTCATCTGCAATTATTCCTGTGCCTTGACTTTCAGGTGTCTGGATGGCGTCCTTGGGTATTTAAAACAAGTCGGTGCAGACATCTACTTAACATGGTGCAGGTGTGATCCTGCCTGAGCGCGGGAGGACGGGGGAGATGCTCGGTGCCTCCTGAGCTGTGCCTGGCTTGTGAGCAGTCCCCGTGCTTGGCACATAGCCTGCAGGGCTGGCAGGGAGGCTGCCCGCTAACCCAAACCCCGGCTGTGGGAGAAGGTGATTCCATGAGCCCAGCATCGCTGTGTGCCCCAGGACACATCTACCACCCAGCTCCATCACACAGCGTTCTCCAGAGCCTTTCGCTCCCTGGGCCGGTTATTCAGAGGTAAGGTGATGGGGTGAATCCCTGCGCTTTGCCACCTGTTGCAGGTTCATCACAGGCTCAGGAAGGTGCAGTACTCTCCAACCCGGACTGTTGTCTAATTCCATCCCCTCCGAAAAGCCCTGCGTCTGGAACGGGTGTTGCAGCCAGACCCTGGAAAACAAGGAACCACAGGGTGAGATGCCTAAAAATACCCAGCCAAGAGGAGAACGGGCAGTGGACAGAGCGAAGCCAGTCAAGGGCTCAGCAAGAAGCTTCAGCCCAGCCTCCGGGCAAGGAATGTGCTCTCCTGAGCCAGGACAGCGTGCCGGCTGCCGCCAGATCCCGAGGGCAGCGCCAGCCTGCTGGGAGCACCGGCCGGCAAGAGCCTGTTCCAGGACCCGGAGCTGCTGGATCAGCAAGCGCCAGGTATGTGTGCTGCCGGCAGCACTGCCCGCAGCGTGGCTGGTGAAAACAGGAGGGACTTGGTGGCAGGAAAAAGCAGAATTCACATTGTCTCTGGAGCCTCCTGCCTGTTTGTATCAACAACTCCTTTTGTTTCTGCTGACATTTGCCTTTGTCCATCTAATGCTAAATGAAACATTTTCTCATGTTCCTTATAGCTTGAGCATTGGAAATTTTGTATTTTCTTGAATAATAACCCAGAATGTTCCTGTGTTCTTACTGCTCCGTTCTCATGTTCGCCACGCAGGGCCTCTGCCCATGTCTGTTGCAGGGCTTTTGTAGCACCTGATTGAGACTCTCCTCGTGTAAACTCTGGAACAAGTTCTTGACATCCCACTTTGGGTTTTTTTTCCAGTGAAACTTGGTGTAATTCATGTTAGAAAGAGCTTTGGAAAATAAAGTAGAGAAGTGTCACGTGCACCAAAAACAATGGTTATTTCTGAACCCACTTCCTGTAACATTGACATCGTGTCGCTTCTATAAAGAAATGAAACTGAGGAGTTGAGACATGACACCTTGATTTTCATAGAATCACAGAATGGTTTGGGACAGAAGGGAGCTTAGAGATCATCGAGTCCCACCCCCTGCCATGGGCAGGGACACCTCCCACTAGCCCAGGTTGCCCAAAGCCTCATCCAGCCTGGCCTTGAACCCCTCCAGGGATGGGGCATCCACAGCTTCTCTGGGCACCCTGGGCCACTGCCTCACCCCCTGCACAGGAAAACATTTCTTCCNAGAGTGGAGCAGAGGGGGACAATCCCCCCCCTCACCCTGCTGGTCACGCTTCTCTTGATGCCCCCAGGACATGGGTGGTTTCTGGGCTGCAAGTGCATGTTGCCAGCTCATGTTGAGCTTCTCATCAGCCAATTTTGAAGTTAATGTGGTCGTTATAGAGTAGCATGTGCCTGGTGTGGGGGGCCGGTCCCAGTCCTGGCAGTTCTGGTTCAGTTTCCAGAGCGGGAGGTGTCAGCTGTGGGGGATGCAGATATCCAGACCCAGAGTGCAACTTCACCAAAGTGTTTCTCTCTTTTCCTCAGGCCCGTCATGGATGAGACCCCTCCTGGGGAGATCAACAGCCACTGGCCAGCTCTCTGCTCATCCACAGGCACCTCGGAGCGGTTTGGGCTGAAGGATGCCGCTTGGCCACTGACTGCCCGGGCCACGCTGCAGGCATTGCCAGACAGACCTGCTGCCCCAACAGCAGCTCAGAAGAGTAGTCCCCGGTCCTAGAAGATACCTCGGTGGCAGCGTGTGTTGGAGCCATGTGCACAGCACAGTCTCGAAGGATGGATGCTGTCTTCCACCTTCTTCAACAAGCTAACGGCCGAGCTGTGCCAGTGGAGCAGTTTGGACAAACAGCAGGATTTGTCTCAATTAAGACTGGTCCAGAAACACTCTTTAAAGAGCACCTGCTGAGCTCTTTGAAGAGCTAATCAACCTCTTATTACAGAAAAACGTGGGTTTTTTGCAGCCTTCATGCACTGAAACAGGAGAGGTCCTGATGCCTTTCCTCTCACCCACGCCGTGCCCTGGTCTGTGTGTCACGCGGGGACACTGAGCCAGGCAGAGCGCAGCGCCTGCGGTTTGTGGGGTGGGCTGGAGGGGTGAGGGACACCGGGCATTCCCACTCACGCTCGGCCACCTGACCCAGCAGCAGCCTCACCATGTATCTTCTGGAGTCCTGAATGTTTGACATGCAAGGGACAAAGCCGAGGGCTGGAGAGGCAGCACTGGCCAGAGCGGGTGGTAAGGGAGGGGTGCATTGCCCGAGGAAGAGCCCAAGAGATCTAAGTGGAGTCAGAGATTGTACCCAAACGGGAGCTCAGGCTCAAGAATCCAAGGTTCTTGTTGCCTGCATGTGACGGGTTAGCCCCTTTGGCTGGGGGCCAAACCACACACACCCGCTCACACAGTTCCCGCCCCCACCCAATGATAGGGGAGAGAATTAAAGGGGTAAATGGAAAAGAGGACTCATGGGTTGAGATAAGGACAATTTAATAACTAAACTACAATAATATTGAAAAGAATACTATATACAAATATACAATGTGATACACAGTGATACTACCCCCCACACCTGATGACCAAAGGCCCAACCCACTCCCGGCTAACAACCCCGGAGGAGGGAAGGAATGGGTGACACATAATGATACTGCCCCCCCCCACCCGATGGCCAAAGGCTCAGCCTGTTGCCAGCTAACGATCCCCAGAACTACACTCATGATTCCCCCAAACGGGGAGGGTGCACTGCTCCTGGAGGCACTCACGGAACAGAGGCAACAGACTGAGCATCCCAGACTGAGAGCTGACCAGAGTCAGGGGAAAACTACCACCTGGCCACAGCTAATGATCCCCCCGGAGAGGGAGGATCCCGAAACTCACGGAATGGAGATAACGATTCAAGTGTCCCAGGCCGAGAGTTGACTGGAGTGTGTGGGGGGGCCTTGGAGAGCGAATGCAGGCACCTGAAGCGAGATGATGTGGAGCCCAAGGGAAGCAAAAGAGAGGAAAGAGACCTCCTGGAAGGGTCCTCACCTATATACTGGGTATGACGTGTATGTTATGGAATAAATCATTGGTCAGTCTGGTTCTCAATCTTAACCTAAGAGCAAATCCCAGGCTAGCAGCTGGACTGTGCTAACAGCCAGCACTGGGTCCTCCCAGACCTCCTTCCTCCCCCCCGACCTGTCTGTGGAGAGCAGAGAGGCTGAAGGACCTTGAAATACTAGCAGTAATTATAAACATTCCTTCTTATCAGCTTTTCTCCTGAGTACGAATCCAAAACACAGAGAAAAAAAAATTAACTCTCTCTACTTAACCCAGGACACTGCATCACCGTGGGAGCAAATGCTGACCAAGTGGCTCATCCCAACATTAACATGTGTCTTTGCTCCATAGCTACTTGGAAGGATTTCTCATGCTTCCTACGGATAGACATTGCATCTCGGAATTCCGTCTGCAGACCCGCCTCTGTGAGCGGTGTCAGAGCATCCCCTGCTTGTGCCTTTGGAGCCAGCTGTCCTACCTCTGTTTTTTTTATGTCAAATAGACTTTCCAGTTTCATATGACTCAATAATTTTAAGTAATGCTGCAGCAAAGACAAGGTGGGGAAGTAAAGGAATAATCTCTTGTGTGTTCAGTAGGGTGTTTGCTTTAGATTTGAGTGAGATTCCAAACATCCGCTTCAGTGGCTGCAGGCTGGGAGATGCTGATCCGAATGACTGTGCTTTGCAACTTTATTCATGTTGCAGTCTGAAACCAAGTGTCATCACATTTTTTTCCAGTTTAAATTACTGTGTTAGGTATATGTTTTTAAATCAGTTGATAAAGCAGTAATGACACGATGAGTTAAAGAATTGGTTTATGTTGTCTTTCTACTGGTCAGCTTAACTTAGAGCAGCAGAAAAATAGAGAAAGTCCCAAAACTTCAGCTCGATGCTCATCCCAGCACGATGCTGGGAGCTGGGGCCCTGGGGCACTTGCAGGGCAACATCTTGATGCTGCTCTCCTCATTCGAGCCTCGGGGTCACACACAGGAAGGCAAAAGCTCTGCTCCCACATGGACCTGGCGGGCGGCGTGCCTCGTGCTTATCTGGGATGTGTGCTGGGTCCCAAGCTGCAGCGCTGACCACGAGCACAGGGCAGGCGGTCGCAGAAGGATGCTCCCGTGCTCAGCAAAGCAACAACGCCTAGCTCTTGGGCATTGCCTTCCCAAGGTGGGTCTGCAGCTGTGTCCCCCAGCAGGGCAGAGGCTGATTT
>VZTO01009973.1:325-15965 GCA_013400615.1 Syrrhaptes paradoxus
CCCCCCCCCCCAAAAAAAAAAACACAAAACAAAACAAAAAGACCCTATTTTGTAAGGATAAAATGCCGAGGAATTACCAGACTGTTATCAGTGCTAATGACTAGAAACTCACATCACCATCCACAGAAAACTTTTAAGGAGAGAGCAACACAAACAGATTGCCAAATCCCTCATAAAACTTTAACATGAAAATGATGCATATTTAGTCTTTTATTTTTAAAAAAGTTGAAAAAATCACATTATTCTAGAAGCAACAGGATTTAATGGACATTACTCTGAAAGTACTGATGCAATGTCCAAACATGGCACGGTGTATATAGTGCTACTGCCTCTCCCACATTCTCATTGAGATGCAAAACTAAACTTAACCATTTGAACCAACAAAGCTACAATTACCTCATAACCATTCCCATGACATGCTCTATCTATGGGCCACAGCTAAATTACAAGTCAAGTTACTGGATTTGCCTACCTGGAAAATCAACTAATTTTTTTGGAGGGACAATATCACATGCTTTGTTAATGACTTACTGCTGAATCTCTTCTCCAAAAAATGCAGAATTATGCCAACTCCACTGGCTACAGAAAAGCCCAAACAAGGCAGAGCTGGATGTATTGTTACAGAGACAAAAATTATCTACTTACCTTACAGCACTGTTACCCTGTAGTGGTAGATAAAAGCAAGGAAACACAAAAAAGAATAACAAAAAACCACATCCTTTCATCATTACTTTGCTACATATCTTTCAGCACAGTGTTAAACACTACCCTTCAAGAAAATTTTTATCCTATATTACACTGTTCCACGTTAAGTGGTCTTAACAGTTTGGAACAAGTGATCTATTTTAGGGTTTTTATATATCCTTATCCACCTCCAGTCACTTATAAAGTTAATTCCTTCTCTTTAGGTAAGGAATTAAGCACTTGGGAACTTTTAAGAATTTGACACTACAGATGTTATTTGGTCAATAATCTGAAACTACATGGGAAAGCATATCAGGAACACCCAAACAGAGTACAAAGGAGTGGAAGACTGCTCACTGCCCTTATTAATTACCTGATTTGCTGAGACACAGTCTTCCTCTTCACCAAAAAAAACCACTCCTGTGAAACATGAGTAACAAAGTGGCTTTACTGCCAAACAACCCAGTACTGCAATAGCTTTATCCCCAGGTCTCCCTTCTCACAGACAGAGTTTGAAACGTCTACAACTCAATTTTTTACAGTGATAGTCTATCATGGCTCTAAATCTTTGAAACAGGAAACCTCTGGGTTGGTGGCAAGGTATGAATCAGCTTCCCTGTAAGACTTCAATACTTACAAGTCCAGAGGGGTCATGTTTCTGTGCACATGCTGCAGTTTGTCATCTAACTTTGAGAAATGTATGCACCATACATTGCTCTTTCCCTCAGCGGAACACAAACTCTATATGAAAAAAAAACTCCATACTGAACTAAAGGGGATCTAATTTGTAGTTCTGACAAATTCAGTCTACCACAAATGAAGCTTGGGGGAATTCTGCCTTCTTTTACAAGGGAAGAGGAAGACATTCCTTTTTCAAACTTACAGCTTTATGGCTGACATTAGAGTTACCTTCTCAAAATTCCTGAGAAGATAACACTTACAATATCTGAGATCTAGGATCAACAGTAAGATCAGAGAGGAAAAGACAAATTCAGTCTTCAGATCAACGCAGAGTTGTCATTTGTCTTGCCAAAGACCAGTAGTTCATTGAAAAGAAAAAAAAAAAAAAAAAAGATGGCACTTGGGTCCATTAATATGTTGGCACCACATCACAAGACAAAACAGTTAACTTGGAACTACCTACAGGGCTGGATGCTGAATTACACTCTGCCAGTTTTAAAACTGTTTCAATCACATTTTTTAAAATGCTAAAAAGTACTTCTCTTTGCAACAGTATAGTAACTGATGATGAGTCTTATTGGTATGCCTAATAATTTTCTGCATCCAACATTTCAACAAGAGGGGAAAAAACATTTTTCAGCATTTCTTGGAAAAAAGTTTAATGCTATAACCATGTTTTAAGTGTTTGTCTTTTTACATTTAAAAAGTTCAACACAATTCAGTATGTTATGAAATACAGAGTTTCAACACAGTCACTTGAAATCCATCTAGAATCCCTACACTGAAAGCTACAAACTTTACAGAAGTCACTCAGTAGAAAATAAGTATTTTTTTGTTCCTTCAGTGCAAGGACTGTTGCAATTCCTATCCACCAACCATCTGTTATTCTCAATACAATTATTTTACTATGAACACCTTTACATGTGAGCAGTGAAGGCAGGGAGAAAAAAAAAAAGTGAAATTAAAGCTTAAATNAGCTTAAATGAAATAATTAATAAACAGCAAATCAACAGCTGCTACTAGTTCACTTTAAAATATCTAAGTATTTAACACAAAGACAAATGTGAAAGGGCCAATTCTAAAAAGTTATGCAGCTCACTTTGAAAGCTCTGGAGAGATTCTTTAGTTGATTAAGCAGAGGTTATTCAGGATATAATTAAATAAAACTCTGTTGTGCCATTTCTTGATTTTCATGTCAGTCACGGCAATGACACTGCACTAACATACTGGTCAGAAGCTGACAGAGAATAAGAAACAAATTAATGCATCTCAAACTGCTGAAAGATAAACCTTTTATCAGAAATTTATACAATGATGGAACAGGGCAATGCAGAATATCCTTTGATAAAATCAGATGTCTAGACTCTAGGAGAAACAAACATCCTTGAGAGACTGCAACAGCTTTCTTAAAGAAAAATTGTTAGCAACAACTTTTCACTCCTGCTTGCTGTTTCAAGTTCTATGTCATTTCTGTCAACAAGCTCTAGGCTCTTCTGTGAGAGCCTAAACATTTACTCATCTATGTGTCAGTGGCCAGGTCCCCAAAAGCAAGCCTTCTCCTGTTGCCTAAAACTTTGTCCTCTCATTCTCAGAGCACTGCTGTCTTCAAATCCTGCTCCAAGTACATTTGCAAATTAGCTCTCTCCCACTCTTCTTTTTTCATATTGCCTTTATCTCAGGAAAAGGTAATCCTTGACAGTCAGAACTGTTCTATTTTCCTCATCACCTTCACCTTTCCCGGCACAGCTTCTTAGAAATCTGAAGTAGCAATTGAGATTCTCTTGGGTGACATTGTCTGTGTAGATTTTCACTGACATTTTCTGCTTTTCCTTTTGTCTTTATTTTGCTCTTTTGCCTTAGCTGGATCAATTACTGAACCGTGACCTGTGACATATGCCAATTACAACAAACAACCCAAATTTTCCCTTATGTAACTTCACTGACTCCAGTGTCTCTAAGCACAGTATACCAGTCAGGTTTTCACTGGCCCTGCATCCCCCTCCACACCAAATTCTAAAAATTCTCCTCTTTTCTCTTCAGGCTTGCTGTTCGCATTTCATCACTACTCTTCCCTTTTCCCTTCCCAGACACCTCAGTACAACACCCTGAAAATGCAACCTCTCTCTTCCAATGACCCATCTCAGTAAACTTTTTTTCTGCAGATCCCTCTCATGTGCCACACAGCTCAATCTCTTACACCAAATGTATTGAGAAATAGTTATACATTATTGAGAGGATGTGAGACCGCATCTGGAATATTGTGTCCAGTTCTGGGCCCCTCAGTTCAAGAAGGACAGGGAACTGCTGCAGAGAGTCCAGCGCAGAGCCANCTGGAGACATTCAAAGCCTGCCTGGATGCGTTCCTGTGTGATCTGATCTAGGTGTTCCTGCTCCGGCAGGGGGATTGGACTAGATGATCTTTCGAGGTCCCTTCCAGTCCCTAACATTCTGTGATTCTGTGATGGGAGACACCCTGTATCTGGGGTATACACGGGAGATACAGGGTATCTCTGGTTTTCCTCCTTCTCATCTCTCTCTTGCATCATGCCATCTTATATAATCTAGGCCCCTGTTACCCAGTCTCTGGCCCCTGACGACCCAGAAATGTAGGTCTGAGGGATGCTTTCTTAATTAAGCAAATAGTTCTGTGTGCAGCAAAATTAACAAAGCTTCATTTCCTACGGCTACACATCTAGAGGTTGAGAAGCAGCCCTTGCCTTCCCCCTCCTCCTTCCCCTGCAATAACCCTAGAGCCCTCCCACACCTCCCATTTACCCCCACAACCACAGAACTGGAGACAGGGAGGGAAGCAGTTAAGAACCTGTCCACTCTTTCAGCTTAATGGATCAACCTGTGACGTACTTAAAGTCACAAAGTTTACTACTACCAAACCATTATCTTCCAAGAAGACCCACTGGGGAAACATGCTCACAAGAGTTCTCACTACAGCAGCCAGCCAGCAGCCTGGACACCCCTCCAGACAGGAATCCTCTCACTGGGCAGTCTTCACGACCACTGATGAGTCAAGATGATGCATACCCACACCCACATTCTCTGATGAAGATGATGAAACACTTATAGGTTCTTCATTACTGCAATCCTTAAGAAACATTGATATTTCCACCCTCCTGGTTTTCACTATGTGATTATGACAAATTGCAAGTGGCATAAAGCTTTCCATGCAGAGCTATAACTCACATTAAGGAGAAAGGCCATGCTGGCACAGGCACTGCTGGATAAATCCAAGCTCCTGCTCACAAGGAGACCCAAGTTATATGGGGCAAGTGGAAAAAACCCTGCCACGCTGCCTTGGGGCACAGCAGTATGCTCAGCCTCTAGCAGTCCTGTGGAGCAGCAGAATCCCCAGAGGGCTGTTGTCATCTCCATCCCATGAAACACTCCAAGGCTTTCACCACCTTCGGGTCGCTCCCTCAAGGGTGTGGCACACATCCTGCAGCTCTCAGCTATATGAACAATGCCATGTCAAGGGTTAGGAAAGGTTTGGCCAAGCAAACCTGCCATATAGCCTTTGGAAGCTGGAAGAAGGATAATGTTTAATTCCACATGTGTTTATTTCTTTGTCCTAATAAACCATATTTACACTTTGGCCACCCTTTAAAAGTAACCTAAGTCTCCTGTCAACAAACATAGTTCTCTCCCCAAAACTATTCAAGGACAGCCTGAAGAAGTATTCAGTCTTCTGGGGAAAACTGGATCAGTATTTAGTACTCAAATGTAGGAGTTATTCTTTGCATAAGGCTCCACTCTTGAGTGTTCACCATTACTCAAACCAAGATATTAACTCTATTGATTGCAACAAAAGCTTTACTCAATGCTGAGAAAAACTAGGCCTCTGTAAGGCTATCCATGTCCAATGCAATATCGCCACACTGCATTTTAATTAACTATATTTAAATGGTTTCACTATGCCAGAAAGTACATTCCAAGATTAAGTCCACACAGAGCAGTGCAACTTACATGGTAAATCTCCCCATACACCACACTAATTTGTGCTTCTTTTCACTGATGACAAGTGCATTATTTCATCTTAAAAGCACAAGAAATTTGACTTCTCATGGGATTCTATTTTTCCCCGTCACTTTCCTTAGAACACCAAGTAGGTCTTTTTGTGTATGTATTCGCTAAAAAATTCAACAGTCTAGATCCAAAAGAGGCAGTAGCATTTGCCTGCCCCTGTATTTCTATCAAATCTTAAACACATTTTAAAGCAAGCTGTAGTTCAAGTATTGTTTTAGATAATTTAATCTCCTTTTCATGATTCTGTTAGTTACTGAATTTTTTTTGTCTTTGGACATGCGAGACTTACGAGCAACAAAAATCTGGACAGCTGTGAAAGTCTGTGCTGATGTAAGTAAAACTTGGATTTGAAAAATGTCAATTATTCCAAACTTGTTTTACCAGACTTCCAAACACAGATCCTCAGAGATGCATAAATGCCATACTGAAGTTAGACAGGGATCGTACTGAGCTGGGTGGAGGTACAGCATGTAAGTGTGTGCAAGACTTGACTCCTGAAATACATTGAACTGGAAACTCCAAAGGGTCAGTGGAAGGCACTGGCTCTTTAACAGACCACTGAAAAGTACCAGAAACAAATGAAGACAGTTCAACAGCACTTTACAGTCTGAGTCTCATTTCCCCTACTATCCCATAGCTCAATGAAGCTGGTGAATTAAATCCTATTTAATAATCTGAGTGAGATTACACCTCTAGAGGTGAAAAGAGCGGAGGATGTGCTGATTGTGGAATTACAGAAGAGCTGTTTCCAATAAACCCTCTGAAACAAACATCATGATCAACAGCTCTGCAAACTCCACCACCATACAAGGGACATAACAAGTTTAGTTTAATACCAAAATAGAAGGTCTGGTATGAAGGCAAAGTCCAAGTTAATACTGGAAACTGCTTGGAGGAACTGGCCATAATCCTGCTAATTACAGACAAGTGTCAAAAAGCTCGGGTACCACTTTGTTTTGATTACAAGTACTCTTTCCAAATGTTATGATTTTCAAAACAAGACTAATGTCCTCACAACTAAGTAACAATTGACATATGTTGTAAATAAATGTGCTGTTTCTTTGCTGAACATAACAGCAGAACAGCACTGAAAAAAACCCCCACATTTTCATATTTATTAATTGCTAGATGTAGCTGTCTTTAAAACAGAAGAAGATCCTGTAGTCCCAAAGAATACTACTTAAAACATGCAATACATTTTTGTGAGCCAGAGGGGTGGGGGAAGAAAGAGACTGACTGCTAAAGGGAAATGCCTACTTTGTAAATATCCATCAAAATAATCTCACCTCAAGAAGCAACCACCTAAAACATATACAAGCATGATATCTCTCACACAAGAGATAACCACAGTAGCTTCCAGTCAGCACGGTGCTTATCACCAAAACAATCCCGTGTGACTCAGATGTAAAGTTAGGTCCAAGTCTCTTGTTTGTAAAGATGAGGGCTGAACTCTGCAGAGGGACATGAAAGTCTCACTGACTTTGAGGGATGCTTGAAAGTCATTGCAGAACCACTACCACCCTTTGCTAGACCACAATCAAAGATTCTGTAGCCCTAGCAAAAGCCAAATATATTTATACAGATTCTTTTTGACACCAGAGTGTGCCTTTTACTTCAATTACTCTCCCTAATGGTGACAGAAGACAACACATAATAATGTGTATTAGTCAAGTATTCCTGCGAAAACTGGATCACTGCTTAGAATTACACAAACTCCAGAATGACTCATGTGTTTTGCACTTTTTTCACAGGAAATTTATTCCAAGACTCGGCAGCCCCTATCAACATGAGCTTCATCACTTAATCTCAAAACTGACGGTCGGAAGAGCTATGGCTTGGTACACCACATCCCCCAAACAGCAAGGGAAGAATGACTGTTTCACCAAGCTGAACCAACTGGTATGTTCTGCCAATTAATTATCTACTGTCTGTTAAAGCTGTACTCCCAGCCATCGTTCAGGTGTCCTGCAGAAATTAAGAATACAAATTTGGATAACCAGGCAAGGAAGAAGTGGAGGTTACCTGAGCAGAAGCTGTGCTGGAAGCGTCAAGGACAGAAACCAGCAGCGAGAGGCTCTCACAGAGATGGAAGGCAGCTCTGGGGAAAGGCACGAGAGCCAGGAAACCCACATTATGGGTACGAAACCCCAACTTCAGCCTGCGGGACACCTTTTCTCTGCATGGTTTACACAAGGAAGGTCTGAGGGAGGCTGCTCCCGCTCGGGAGGTCCCCTCACAGCAAAGCGCACCCACAGCTCGGCGGTAAGGTGTCCCCGCCACACCGCCTGTCACAACAGCCGCCACCGAGACCAGCCCAGCTCCGCGGCGGGGGAAAGAGTGCCAGGACCCTGCCGGGGCCGGTTCTCTCCGAAGCTAAGAGCCCTTCGCACCCGTGGGGCCGCCTTCCCGCCTTGCCTCCTGTCCTCTCACCTGGATTGCCGCCCTCCTCCCTCACCGCCCTTCCCGCCTTCCCTCCCCGAGGAACACCTTCCCGTCTCTCCTCACAGCGACCCCCTCCCCGCCCTGGACCACCTTCCCGCCTCGCCCTGTCTCTCCTCACAGCCCGCGGAGTGTCGCCGGCGCCACCCGGCAGCGCAACCCCGCGGGGGGCCGACACTCACCGCGCTGCTGTCACCGTCCTCCGCCCGCTGTTCGTTCCTCCTCCCGGTCGTGGGCGAGCCCTGCAGCAGCTCCTCCAGGCAGGCGGTGCTGGGCAGCGAGGAGCTCTTCTGATGGGACAGGTGCGCCCCGGGCCGCCGCCCCTCATCCCCGCCGCCTTTAG
Source organism: Syrrhaptes paradoxus (assembly GCA_013400615.1). NCBI lineage: Eukaryota > Metazoa > Chordata > Aves > Pterocliformes > Pteroclidae > Syrrhaptes > Syrrhaptes paradoxus. The sequence continues at coordinate 8,511 of VZTO01009973.1, forward strand.
TCCCCTCATCCCCGGCGGTGGGGTCGTCGCGGCTGCCGGGCGGCGGACCCTTGCCCTGGGGGAGCAGGTGCTCTTTCAGCCGGCGCAGGGCGGAGCCGGACTCTCCGCCCGGTTCCAGGGGCTCGGCGGCCGAGCAGCAGAGGTTGGGTTGGGAGGACGAGAAGACACGGTCCAACACTTGCCTCCGCCGCTTGAAGCCGCTCCACTTGGCGCTGGCCGGCAGGTCCCCCTTGCCGCTGACCGCCGGCGGGGCGGGGGGCTCCGCAGTGCGGCGCTCGGCTGCTGCCCGCCCGCCGCCGCCGCCGCTTCGGCCCTTACCCCCCAGCTGCAGGTTCTTCCATAGCCGGGCCTGGAACGACACCGCCGGCTCGGGCTCTCCGGGCTTCTCCCCCGCGGCCACCCGGGGCTCCTTCCCCGCCTCCATCCTCTTCGTCTTCCTCCTTCTGCGGCTGCGGGAGTAACAGCAGCAGAGCCCGCCGGAGCCCGGCGCCTTCACTCCCGTGCGGGGCGGTCCGGAGCGGCGCCCGCCGGCGGAGACGAGCGCGGGGTTCCGCCGCGCCGCTCCCCGCCCAGCGCCGCACGGTCCAGGGAGCCCGGGGCCGCAGCCACGCCGTGGGAGTTAAAAGGAAGGACGAAGCCCCCCCACACCTTTCCCCAGCCCTGTCAGTCGGAAAGTGCCGCTGTGAGCCCCCCAGCAGCCCCTCGGTTGACGCGCTAAGCCGGTGGGAAAAGTTAATGGAGGAGCGCGGACCGACTGCCGGGTGCTGGCTGCCGGTTCTCGCCTATATCTGCAAGGACATAGCGGGAGGGTGCTTAGCCTGCCCCCCTCCCCACTTTTTTTTTTTTTTTTTNTTTTTTTTTTGGTGCATTTGTGACAGTCGCAACGTGCGGGAGGCAGAGCGGGCACCGGGGATGCTGCGGGGGACAGCGCTGGGATGCGACAGTTTCCCTGCAGCCGGGGGTCACCCAGAGCTTTTGGGTGAAGGGGGGGACTAGGAACGGCTTCCAGCCGTGGTTCCTGCCCGGCTGGTTGGCAGCGGCACCGTCCCGGGGTGACCTTGTGGAGGGAAGGTTGGGGTGGGTCATGCAGAAAGCATCGGCCTCGGTACCGAGGGTGTTTGCAGGAAAATCTGTCCTTTGGCAGCTGTGGACGTAAAATGCTTCTAAGTATGCAGGGTAAAAAACAACCTCAGCTGCTTTGTCACACTTTCATTTTTAATGAACAAAGAGAATTGTAAAAAAAATCACATTGTTTTCTCATCATAGCAGGCTGTACTTGTGGCCCCATCGGGGCATTTTTTTATGCTTAATGCTGCCTGAAGTTTGTTTTTTTAATTAAACTAATAGCAGCATGATTATTTCGGGACAGGTTTCCACATTCTGGAAACAAACTGAAGCAAAAAAAAAATATTTCTTGTGTCCCTGCCCATAGCAGGGGGATTGGAACCTGATGATCTTTAAGGTCCCTTCCAACCCAAACCATTCTGTGATTCTATGATTCTTGCATACAGTAAGCCATACATGTCTTTACACCATGGAGGATTTGGCCACCTGAATCAGAATCACATTCTGATTCAACTTTCCACAGTAAGTTTGCAACCAGGCACTTGACAGCTTTGGCTGAACAGAACAGGAAGAATACAAAATAAAAGTCCCGAGATAAAATGGGTGTTTTCAAATTGCTAGGGCCTTGGAAATTCAATCTATGATGTCTGAGAAAATAACCAAAATAACCTCTGAACCACTGGAGATTGTTTTTGAGAAGTCCTATTAGATAAGTGGCATTTCAGAAGCAGAAAAAAACAAACATAATCACAGTAAAATAAAAATATATGTAAAATCACAGAAGTCAACCTGTTTTGATCCCTGGAAGTGAATACAAATAATTAGCTTCTGACCACCTAAAAGCAAAAGCATCAGATAGCAAAGCTCAAATGGATCAAGGCCTGGAGGAAGCTTATGTTCTCAATTTCTGAGATGACATCTCTAAGTCAAAGAAGAAATGTGCTGAAATTGAACCCCTTTAAAGGGTTTGCTTTCTTGTAAATAACGGATTTACTCAATGGGCAGGAATCAAAAGAGTAAAAGATGGATTTGGTTCATCTATACTGGGGAGAGTGACAAAACCCATATAAAGAAGCATTTCAGTCTATGTGTCTGCCTTATGTTTTACTCTTTCTTTTCACATTAGAGGTGAAACAGCTCTAAAATAAGCTACTTGCCAGATAAAGAGTGGCTTTTATTAAAGTTATTGAAGAGTGAATACTCTTTTCACAAAGGTATAGGAAGAAGATAACATTGTGTTGAGAAGAATGGCTTATTTGACAAAATACTGAACCTCTCTCAATATATCTTTAAATTACAGTTATTTTCACCAGTGATCACACTTCCCTATATCAAAAAAAGACAATAAATTTGTTATTTGTATAGATACATTTACTACAGTGACTAATCTCGTAAGAGCAATACTACATGGAAGCTCATTTCCTAGGAGGCGTGGACACAAGCCGCATTACGGCAGAATGGTGTTTCCTGTCTGGCTTTTGCTCCATTTTTATGACACGTGCATTGAGTGATCCCAAATTATGTGCCAGCAGGCCTCCTGATTTTTACACAAAAGCCAGCATAAGCTTTCCTTACATTAAAATTTTGTCCTCACATCATCATTTCTAAATCTGTCTAATTCCTGTCTATTTTGTCCAACCAGAAAGTAGATTTGCTTATAAAAGAAAAAGGTCAGAGCAGCTTAGGCTGTTTAGTTGCAGAAACACTCATTGCCCTGGGAGCAAAGTGCATCTGGGACCAGAAGGCCACAATGTAACAGACAGAGCAGAATTATTCTAGCATTAATTCTAATCAGTGCACCATAAACAGTTTTATGATAAAATGAGTCATTCTGCACATTGAATTCTCTGAGCTGTATTCGTTTATTAAAGTTGAAGCTGAACCTGGCAGAAAGATCATAGCAAGACTTCAAGCAACATTCAAATGGAAATCTCAACGTTTAATGAGAATACAGATGTAACACCTGTACAGATGGGAATGACACTTTTTGAAATATATGAATAGGCCTTTATTAGCTTTGGAAAGAAAAGAATAACTGAAAACATTTCTTAATGTCTTATTGCTTCAATGTTTCTTAAGCTAAAACAGAACAGAACAAAAAACAAAAAAAAAATTCCAATATTTCAAACATGAAACCAAGGAGATGCATAGTAGAGAATGTTTTTTTTCTTTCCAATGTATCAATTATACATGTCAAAAAGGAAGAAAGTTTTCTGAGGAAAGCAACTCAGAACTGTATTTGATCTATCTATATATGTCATTATTCTAATTAGTTGAATTTAAACTGATGAAACAAATGTGCCACTCTATGCTAAGCACTGTACTGTGTATAAAATTATAATTTTATAGTTTTCTAACCCTCCTGCAGACTGACCCAAAGCCCCAAACATCTCTAGTGATTTAGATAAAATTAAATGGGTTTTGGTTATTAAAAAAAAAGTTACTTTGTAGTTTCTGATATTTAGGTCATTACCTATACATATTTATGTTTGGAAATATACTTAAATTCTTAATTAACTCTTCTTGAAACACCCTCCCTTCTCCCATCATTCAGAATCTAAAATACAGGAAAGATGGTCGTATTTTGAAATACATACCAGCTGGCTGTAGAGTGATATTTGATTGGAGATGGCCTTAGGCTCAAAGGCTGAGCAGTATTTTGGTGTTCTCAGCCTGGAACCACATTTTAACACCATTTGCACATGATGACTGCTGTCATTTTGTCTTACGGTTTCTCAATGTCTCTTCAGTCTGAATTATTACGAATTTCTGTCTCCTTTTTCCATCTGAGTTATGTTTCAAATAAGCACAGCCCTGAATGTTGTTTTTTGCTTATTCCCCTCCCCCTCACACCCCTAAACTATGGTAGATAGGCAACCCTCTGACGAATTTCAGATCTTGGCATGATAAGTGATATCTCAGGCAACTTCTCCACAACTTGTAAGCAATCTTGTATTATGCAGACAACCACATGTTCTTTAGCTCTTCTTGGCCATGGCTAAATTATTTTTACCTGAATTGGGATTCAGCACAAGACAGAAATCCAGCATAGGGCATTGTAGCTGAAAAAGCTAAGGACTTTGAAATTTAAAAAGTATTGGAACTGTGTCATAGGATTTGAAGCTTAGGTAACCCTAGCTATAGGCAGTACTGCAAGTCCTGTCTTCACCCACAAGCACACAGTAATGAGTACATTCCTCCTTGGATTTTACACAGATGATTATGCTCCTACTACATATGGCTCTTCTAATTTGACAAAACATAGCATCTTACAAAGCCAGTTGCAACTTAGATCTTCAAAATGCTTCATCTTGCTACAGTTTTGAATATTTTTAACCATCTATTGAGTTTTTTGGGTGTACCAATGACAGTACAGATTCAGCCATTAATCTAGAATACTGAAGGCTTCAAAATGTTTTCCTGAAGTGAAGTAATCCCTTTTCTATATTAGCAAAGTACCATGAAGATTATAGTATGCGCTGTTATTAGAACTTCAGTCAATTTACTGGAGACTGTTTTTACTTCAGTTCATGTACATCTTTGTCTTTAGTGTTTTACCAATATAATTAGCCACATACAGCACTCCAGACCATGTAGTCACAATACATACAGGTCTGCACACAACTATGGGCAATCCAGCAAGACATCCTCACAACTGAGAAGAAGCCTGCTACCCCTGCTAGAGGACTGAGCATCAAGATGCGGCACTCCCTCTGATGTTAGCAGGTATTTTTCCCCTTTAGATCTGCACCATTTGAATGCATTCAGATCTTTGGATTTTTTTTTAAGTGGGTCCTTTTTCATCATTAATGTTAGTACCAAGTCACAATAATATTAATGCTAAATTGTAATATTAATTTAGAATTTTTGTAAAGCTTCAATTTTGCTCTAAATTTGTCTGACATCTTCAGTATTTCCTCAGTTGATATCTATAAACATTGACAGACAAGTCTACAATTGATGCAACATTCCAAAGTACCCTCTGCCTATTTTACATTGTATCTGTGCTGGTTTTATAATATGAACAAATATTTATTTTTAAAAAATATATCTTTAAATGCTTTGTAGGGTCTTCAGGAATGGGTGGTATTAACTATTTTGGCCTCTTCTACTCGTCTAATATTTATTTGCCAGCATGACCAGCATTTTTGTACAACAAAATATGTCCATTAATTTTTCTTTTCTGTTCTATGCTTATCTCAACCCAAGCCATTTTTTTCTTACTCCTGTATTATAAAGCCCATCAGTGCTTATGATTCACAACTAGTAGTCATTTGGACTTTTGAAGTTATCTTTGCTGGTTGACCCAAGTAGCTTTACATCATTACAAAATCCCAAGTTCATAATCTGTCAGATCAATGGGCAAACCTTGAAATGCCTCCGCTGCTCCTCAACGTTTTCCTTAGGATGAGTTTTGGTGTTTCCTGCAGTATCTGTCAGGGTTACTGGGACACCTGCAGCTCCTTCCCCTTTCAGTCCCCCTGAACGCTCTTTCTAAGAAGGCTCTGTTTAGGCCTTTGCCTAGCTTTCAGGGAAATTTCGTGATTGTCTCGTAGGCTGGTGCCTGTGTCTCCGTAACTCCTGTGTCTCTCCAAGTATGAAGTCCAGGCTTCTTTATTTCCTTCCTTTGCATCCACTGATTTTACAGTCTTAGAACCAGAACCTCATTTATTTTAACATTAGAAACAAAAAGGAATACCAGAAAGTGAGTTTTAAAACTGGAGATATTTTCCATGTTCATCTTATTATAGCATTGTCTGTTGCTAAGCATCTCATCCTTCAGATCCTGCCTGGTTCCTTAACACAGTGCCTCTTAAATTCTTCTTATAATAGTTTTACTCTTTGTCACTGTACTGTGTTTTTACCCTTTGGTCAAAAAAGCATCTCTGTAAATTTGTCTGGATTTTCAGCACCTCAGGTGTTCAGAGTGAATCTTTCTGGCAGTAGTCCTTGGCAGCTTTCCCATCTCTGTTGAAGCATAACAAGGGGTGAGCCCTTTTTTCCATTCCTGCTTGTTCTTTCAGGTGTCTCCTGTGGACATGAAATGACCATGTGCATCATAAATTAGACTACTAAATACTGCAATACCTAGAACATTTACCAATCTTTTCAGTCAATACACTTCACCTACTGTCAACTGCCATTGAACAAATTTAGAGAGACTAATGATTTTTTTTATTTCTTAAACATTTACCTATTGATGGCTCATCTCTGCTAAAAATCTTCTCCCCTCCCAAAAATCCTTCTTGTTTTGTAAGCTCTCAATATCCCAAGAGGATATAAGCTTTATTATTTTTTTTCACATTAAAGCTTTATTATTTTTTTTCACATTAACATTACTCACATTTAGAACTGCTTCCTGATCCCTCATATGGCAGTGGGGTCCTGCGACACAATGAACAATTATTTCAATTCCAGTTGAAATGAGAGATTGCAAAGGAGTCACATGTTCTTCTGTGTTTCCATCCTAGCACTAGCATTAGGAGGAGTGGAAAGGGAAAAAGTTGATTGGAGAATCATCTGGAGCTTACATATAAATATATATGTGTATATATATATATATAATCTGAAAGGGACTGCCTTTTCCTGTTATTTCAATTGTCCAAATGTCAAGATCCTTTACTTATAATTTCTCATACAAACAGTTTCTTTGGTTTCCTTCTATTCTGGAGGTATTAATAATAAAGGAAACAATCTATAGATTCATATTATCACTCCTTCTAGTTTTAAACATACGACTTGCACCTATGGATTGTACAGGTTGTCTTTTCCTGAATAAATTCCTCCATACACAGCAGTGATTTCAGGCACAGAATGTAAATATTTATTTTTTCATTCTTTGGAGCTTTTTTGCTTCATCTTATGTTATGCCTTTCTGACGGGTTAGCCCTTGGGTGGGGGCCAAACCACACATACCCGCTCACACAGTTCCTGCCCCCGCCCAATCATAGGGGAGAGAATTAAGGAGATAAATGGAAAAGAGGACTCGTGGGTTGAGATAAGGACAATTTAATAACTAAACTACAATAATATTGAAAATAATACTATATACAAATATACAATGTGATACACAATTATACTGCCCCCTCACCCGATGACCAAAGGCCCAGCCTGTTGCTGGCTAGCGATCCCCAGAAACTATACTCATGAATCCCCCAAACGGGGGTGGTGCACCACTCCTGGAGGCACTCACAGAATGGAGGTAACAGCCCGAGCGTCCCAGAACCGAGAGCTAACCAAAGTGGGGGGGAAAACGACCACCTGGCCACAGCTAATGATCCCTGTGGAGAGGGAGGATCCCGAAACTCACAGAACGGAGATAACAATTCGAGCGTCCCAGGTCAAGAGGTACCGGCGTGTGTGGGGAGGGGCAAAGGCCTTGGGAGAGCG
>VZTO01009974.1:3736-46747 GCA_013400615.1 Syrrhaptes paradoxus
GTCTTTTTATTATATTGGTTTGGATTTGCATTTTTATAGTTCAAATCCCATATATTTGTGATTTAGGGTTTAACAGGAACTCATTCACTTCATAAATATTAATTACTACATAGGCTTTATTCTATATTAGAGCATCTGGGGGAAAAGTGCTCACCACTACATTGCTTCTGAGGATGCATTTTTGCCTAAAAATACCCCTGGATAAATTCACTTTGATTTAGAGAACATTGTTCTGAAAGGTGTGATGCTTTAATTTCAGGCATAATATTTTAATAGCAGCAACTGCGATGTAACAGTGTGTTCAGCCCTGCAGTCTGAAATGTGCTGCATTGTTACAGTGTCCTCCAGCAGAGTTTGAGTGGCCAACTGGGAGAGTGATGCCATCAGTTTGTCATATGGTAGTAACAGAATATGCATTTCCACTGTCATTAAATTGTTAAAGAATAGTTCTTAGGGCAGCTCCCCAGGCAAAAGTAAATCAGAAAACTTCCCTGTCTTCATTAACAGGATCCTCAGCTGATGTCCATCAGGATTGCTCCATTGATTTCAACACCAAGCCAGAAGAGTGACTGACCTTTCTGTCTTTAAAACATAGCCTGAGGTTGAAATGATTATGAGGTATGTGGGATGCTCTGCCTTTGCTGCATGGTGCAGCATGTATTATTTTCACAGACACCCTGACTCGGTGAATAATTTGATTATGGTTACTCAGTGTCTGGGGATCATATTTGCTCTTTTACCAGGTCTTCATCATCTTAACGTTACTGTGCCTGCTACCACTGCATTGGGCCCATTCTGCTGACTAGTACAAAAAAAAAAAAGGGCATGTAGTTACCTGGTCTGTATTTGGAAGGTGAAATCTGTAGCAGGTTTCATCTGGGATAGTACCTGACTTTTTATCAAGGTGATAACAGATTGTTGTTATCTCTCTTGAGTACTGACACAGGACTGGGTACAATCTGTCCAACAGTCCATGCACAGTGCTCTGCTCAATTTTTTTGTGCCTGGACCATAGTGTGGGCTGTATAATCTTGACCTTGAAATTCTGAACAGAATTTTTATTTTCTGAGTATTTTGAGCATCCAGGGAAATTCTTCAAGTGTAAACTGCATGGAATAAAACTCCTAACTCTTGTCATATATTTTAATGTGCCATATATTTTCGTAGTTATTTAAATGATGGATCTGAAAAAATGCAGTTTTCCTCATAAATATGTTTTCTGTGTTGCTACCACAGTTGGTTACCTTCTATTTTATTCCTAGATAATGGCAAGGATTAAGACTCAAATGACCTCAAATCCCTCAATACTGGCATGTTTAATCAGTAACTGTATACAGTATTAAGCAAAGCACTGTTTAAAGAAGTGCAGATTTGCTCTTTGCCAATGTTTGGATAATCATACTGAAATAAGGCAAGAAGTTAAATAGGAATGTTTGTAACATTGCGTTTAATTTTTTTTTCTGTCTAAATATTTTGCCATTGTTTTACTATCTGTTTTCTAATTTATGCGTGGAAAGAACCATGGTTTGCATATCCAATAGCAAATTGTGATAATTGTTGCCAAAAGTAGATGTTGCTTCTTTATGAGAGTGAATACAAAAAGGAGGAGGCAGAGTTCTGAACCAGAGCCCAGTCATTGATGAGGATGAAATGTGAGAAATGCCATACGTTCTTGAAAGAAGCAATGGCTAACAGAAAGTCTTTGGGCATGGATGAGAGGTGAAACTTCAGTCTAAAAGGCTGAGATAAATACAAACATGTTAGAATTTGGGGATGAAATTCTTTCTCTATTCATGTTAATGGAATAATTTATTTTCTTTTTCTTATTTTTTTCAGTTAGTTTATTGAGACCTCTTANATAACTTTTAAGAATTATATGTATTTTTTGTATGAAAAGGTACTACCTTACTTACATTTTTAATGAAATGGGGACATTTGAAAAAATATTGCTTGATAGTTGGAAAGTAATTGTTTTATTAAGGGAGCTGAGTTCTGAGATGTTGTTGAAGATAAAGGCAATTCCTTAACTGCAAGTGTTGGAGGTTATCATGTTGGAAGAATGAAATAAGTAGTTTCTCATTTTTGCTATATTCTTTTCTCACATGGTTTCAGACCTCCAAAGGCAATGAAATAAACTGCAGCTCAGAATTAGAATTATCAGCAGAGCTGGTAAATGCCTGCCCTACTAATGATATAGTAACCTTCTGAAATTCCTTAGCCTAGCCAGTAACTTTACTTGGCACTCTAGTTGGTAGTTTTGCTTCTTCTAGGGCAGTGTTTCACTGCAACCAGGAAGATGTGAGTGGGGCTTGGCGGCTTGTTCCTTACTGGTCTCGGCCCCTGGGCACTAAGGTGTTCAGGATTCTCGTTCAGCTCAGCTATGAAATAAGAACCACCTTCCTTTTTATTGTTTCCTGCATTGTCTGTTCTCAATGGCTCTCCTTCCCCTCTCTCCTGTCCCTTTAATTGGAGGTTTCTATCCCCAGCATCATCAGAACTTAACATTTTATCCCACTCTTGTCTGAAGGGGAAGGGAGAACTCGTAGCAAATAACTGTGAGTAGGCATTTCCTACACCTAAAGAGCCATGAAGAAAATAATATTTTTATCCTTCCTCAGCAGATCGATTAGGATTTGCAATTTAAAATAGTTGGTGATGAGACTATATTATGCTCAGAAAGAAAAGCTTTACAAATGGTCCAAGGTCCAGATTGGTTGGGACCTCTACTATAAGGCAGCATCTCTAGCAAACTTGTTCTTCTTTTGATTAACAGACCATAAGTAGCTGAATTTATGGAGTGAAGTAGGCAAAGTAAGTAACTTGAGGGAAATTAGAGCTAACGAGAAGATCATAATCCTCACTTTTTCACAAACCTCAAAACTGTGTTAAGCTCAAACTTACTGGTTTTAAAAATTAAATACTGACAATATGCAGTGAGAGAATAGCAATTACTTGAATTCCAGTGTCCTGAGTTGATTTACAGCATTCTCTTGAGCTTGATCTAGATGACTTCTTCCAAGCTAAATGAAAACTACAATTCAAAGTATTAGGCTTTTTTTTTCTTTTTTTTTTTTTAATTTCCTCCTCTTTTCTATATTGTGTGTTTTCAAGGAAGACTTCTCTGTGTTTCACATAAAGACAATAACAGTGTTTTATTGTGATCTAGATCGATTGCAACATGTTTTCTCCCCACAGCTTTTTACACAGGTTCGATGAGGACAGCACAGCAGCCTATGTAGAGTATTTACTAGGTGAAAAATAGGTCTTATTCTTGATTGCATGTTCACGATTTGGGGGATCACCAAAGATATATAAAGTCTAAGACATGAGATTGAGATATGTATGCAGGTGATGAGGTCATAGGGTGGTGTTTCTTGACTAGATACCTGAATATATATTGAAGAGATGAACTGTGTTTTCTGTCCAACAGAGAACTTCCCTCTTGTCAAATAGGAAGTGGTCCAAACATAGTAAAAATCCAGAAAAAATGCATAGTATTATGCAGACTTGCTTTTTTTGAGACTTTGAAAAGTAAATTTCTTTTCAGATGTGTCCTGAATATGGTGAAATCGCTGGAGTCAAAAGATACCATGGATGTAAATGCATGTGGTTGGCCAAGAGAATAAGCATCTTCCCTTTCAATTGTTTGTTTGCTTTAGAAAAGAGTTGTCTTTTTTTTTTTTTTTAATTATGATGTGGAATTTTGGGAGGTGTGATCTTTTCTTTCTTTTTTTTTCCCTTCCCCCTTTTCTGCCACCTCTGTCCAAGAGAGAGGACACCATTTGCTCCGAGCTGTCAGGTTAGGTGCACAGTAGTGACTAGGCCAGTGTGCTTCTCTTAGCAGAGGCTGCAGACTTTGGCCTGTCCTGCTGTTGTCCAGATGTTCTCCTGCCTTCTGAGTCTGGGGACAGTCAAGTTCTGATTTGGGCAAACTGGTGTTCTGCAAATGATATAATTCAATTTGAATGTTAAACACCTCATAATTTGCCTTATCCTAGTATTAAGATACTCTCTTAAGTATCCACAGGCGTTATTTTCAACCTTCCTGACAGCTGTAGAGATGCTTTGTTTTCCTAGTTGTCTTGTGACAGCCACATCAAAAGATATTTCTCATTATCCTGCAAGGAAGTAATAGGATTAATGTATGGGGTTTTTTTACCCCTGGGCTGTTGTTTTCTCTTTGCTTTGTTTCTATAATTGACTGCAATACATGCTACTTTGGTGAAGCTTAAGAAAAAGTATCAAATGTGCTAGTGTCCTGCCTTTATGTGTCTGTCTCCCCATATTGCCTTACATGAAACACACTTAAGTATTCCCAAGTCTCCAATGTGGCTGCCATTCATTCTGGCACTTGTGTGGTTCCATTTGGTGCCACCATGTGATGCAGCAATCTGAGTTCTCTGTTCTCAGCAGGAATACCAGTCTGGTGTAAATGTTTGTGCTGTATTTATGTGGAGGTCAGTCAAACAACACAGCTGACCTTAGAACTCTAAACCTTGGTTTTGCAAAGTCTAAAGCATTTGGATATGCTTAAGTGGTCCCATTAACTTCAAAGGGGCTAAGTATCTGGAAAGTATTTTAATGCTTATATCTCTAGATGCACTGGGACCTTAACATGTTCATTGCTATTTCCTTTGCATTAAGCCCTCAGATTGCAAGAGTGAGTTGCACTTATCTTTGGTAAAGGAAACATCACATTTTTCCTAGTGCAGTTCCTAGGCAAAATGAGTTCTGAGATGAGAGGAAAAGAAAGGTATCATTTAATCTAATCCTGTCTATATGAAGTTGACCTTTTTTTCCACGGTGATCTTCAGTATGCTAGCATGTGGATGAAATGTCCTAAACCAGGCAAGTTCATCTGTGTGCTGTTTGGAGAGAAACCAACATCCAGTCAGTCTGTAGTCGTATTTTGTGTATATCTTTTGCAGACAAACTAAAGTTTGTCAATAGAAAAAGGCTAGAATGTTTTGTTCTGTTTTGTTTTGTTTTTTTCTTGCTTTATTTTGCATTGTTTTAATTTGCTTGGCTGTAACATTTTTAACATCTTCTCTGATGCTTCATGCAAGCAAAACAGACATTGTTTTGCTTTATTTTCCTACAGGGTTCCTCCCATCAGGGACTTTAGAGCTTTGTTCTCATCTTGTTCTGTATGCCATTCATATACAAGTCATCCACCTTGCTTTTCCAGAGTTTTTAATCCCCTTGTTCTCCATGTCCATCCTTTCTCTTGTTTCATTGTTGCTCTTCCTGGGGAAAGTAGAAGGATAGAAGGGTTCTTGGGTATTGCTTGTTCAACATCGCAGCAAAAAGCTTTAGATGATACATCTGTTTTGTCACCAGTACCTTGAACCTGTTTTGGAGTTTTTTGTGCATATGTTGGTATAAAACTCTTAGCGAGCTCTCTTGCTACTGCTGAAGTAAGGGTGAGCAGTGGCAGTTCCTGTGATACCTTTACTCAGACGTGTGGCAAATAGGAAGCAGCAACTTCATGTTTCATCCTTCCACTTTGTTTTCTTCTCCCCTACCTTTCTCCTGATCCCAAGTGGCTTAACTTGTTTGCTGTTGATATCTTTCCGGTTCGAGAAACTGTATGAACAAGCACATCAGCTTTATAGATATGAGTCCCCTTGGCAATCAGACCCTTCTAGCCCGATTATCTTTTCCATTGACGTACTGGAATCAACGCTAAATACAACAGTATGCATTTCTGTCCTCCTCCTTCCCCATTTAGCTCAAACCCAGCTGACACAGATTTTACTTTAAGTGTTAGTTTACTGCTCATCTGTCAGCATGGCACTGGGGACCTCTTGGATGCAAAAGATCCAGGCTGACTGTATCTCCCAACTGCAAGTAGTCATTTGTACTCTGGCTGGAGGTGGGGAGACATTTACAGGCCAATTGTCTAAACAAAGCAACAGAGCCTTTTCCAGAGTCTGAGGTCCAACTTTGGACTCTACTTTTACACCCTCTCCCACACCTTCCTTTGGCATTGGAAGACTGAAGGCTGTTTACCAGGGTAGTGTTTGCAGTTTGTGGTTTGAAAGATGAGATGGCTGAATGAAACATAGTGGAGTACAATGTGCTCCAACAACTCTTTCTGGCTTAAAAATCTCTGTCCTTCATGTCCTTTGAAACAGTGAAATGGCCAGTCCTAGGTTGTTCTATGCTTTTTCTAGGCTTAGCTTTAGATCTGTCTTTCCTTTGGGTAAGAGAATATTCTCAGCATAAAACATATAATTTTGGAGACAGCTGCATAGCTAATGTTGTAAGAGAGAGGGAAGAGTGCCTCTGTATGCATATCTGCAAGATGAAATAGGCTAAAAAAAGGAGCTAGGTACAGTTCATTGTATAGATAGAGTAGACAAGAAACTTCTTGCAAGTAATGGGCATCTGGAAAGCCACCTGGTTTTTACTACTTCATCCATAGCTTAACAACTTGGGCTTCTGCCATCTAAACTTTTGCTTTACTTTGTTGCCAATGGTCACTGTAGAAATAGTGCCAGATAGGAAAAAAAAAAAAAAAAAAAAAAAAAAAAAAAGGCAGACAAAGGACTGTTTTAAGCATCTACTGTAAATTCGTACTCTATCAGCTAGGAAGAGAAGTTTGTGTAGCTTTCTCTCACTTGCTTCTCTGTGTCTGTTTCTGGTCTTTGTCTCTGTGCAGGAGCTTATGTCCCAGAGAAGTGTTGCAGTATTTCTGTCCCACTTTCGCAGATCCAAGGCTTTTAGATATCTCTCAGTAAGGTTCAAACAAACCACCTTGTGTTACTGAGAGCGTGTCAGAGCTGAGCCTCCAAACTGCTGAAGTTTTAATCATTTTTCACCAAAACCCTCTCTGTATTGCTGGAATCACCCTTGCCATTGCAGCTATCTCTTTATGGACAAGCTATTGTTATTTTTTTTTTGGAACCAACAAATTCCATATTAATGTTTTAAGAGCAGAGATGAAGACATTGTTTTCCCAAGAGCTTTGGACATCCCGAGTGAACTCTGTGGAAGTGACAGTTGACATGCCTTTGGAGAGGCCTTGTACAAAACATATTCTGTTCCGAATCAAATGCTGAAGGTTACAGTGATGTGACAGGCTGCAAGGAAACTAACAGAGGGGCTAGGCAGGCTTCTAACAGGAAATGTTTAAATGGAAAAAGAATGAGACAAAGGGAAAAAAACCCACCAAAACACCACAAACAAACCAGAAAGTGAAACAGAGAGTGAAGATGAGGGTATAGAGGTAATCACTGTGGTTCTGACTGGAGCCTTGCTGTCTTGACTGAAGTGAAAGCTTTGCCTTCTTTTGCTGTTTGTTCTTTCCCTCCATCCTCTTTCTCTGCCACTGTAGCAGGTAGGATGGATTAATCTAACCTGACTTTAGTTGTCTGACAAAACAACCTGTCCCCCCTTGGGGAGGATATACATTTGGCAAAAGCCACTTGGCTAGTCAACACAAGAGGATCTGCCAATTGGGCTGGTCCTGCCCAGTCAGAACTTTTACGTACTGTAGATGGGGATAAAGTCCCTGTGGTGCATATCAAGAATGTGTTGGGGAAGACAGTTTGGGTTATTCCTGCCTCGGGTAAAGGTAAACCCATTCGTGGGATTGCTTTTGCTCAAGGACCTGGGTATACTTGGTGGGTAATGCAGAAGGACGGTGAGGTTCGATGTGTACCTCAAGGGGATTTGATGATGGGTGAAAGTGGCCGATAAATTTAGTTGTACAGTGTTAGCTTCTGCATAACCCTGCCATTGCATATTATCATTGTTATGATTGTTATATATTATACTAATGATATCCTATTAAGAATCTTGTAGGTTCAACGGAATCAGAATTGATTGAATTTCCCTGAGATTGACATCCTGAGCTTGCAGACCACAGACACAGACTGTGCCGGGTATACGAGAAGTGTGAGTTCCAGATGCAGTATACAACAGAGACTATGCAGCATCCATCTTCCGCGTCCAACAACATGCTCTACCAACTGAGTGGACTCTGCATTATTTTTATCCTGCCTTGAAAGACTTCCATGACAGATGAAGCCCAAAGTCATAGATTAAATGAACTCAATAAAATTATGGAGGGGTGGTCCATAGATTAAGGGAAAATATTGGGATCTGAGCACGACGTGAATGGTATGGAATAAGGGGTGGAGAATGTAGTGGGTTAAGCAGAGGGGAGCTAATTTTTTTTTCCTTTTCTCCCTTCTCTTCATAAATAGCTAGCAAGAAGCTATGTTTTGAATTCCTGCTCAGGAGAAAAGCTGATACCGACAAGAATGTTTATAGTTATTGCTAGGATACCTTCAAGGACAAATACATTCGGTCTCTCTTCTCCCCATAGACAGAGGGAGGGGGAAGAGACAGTCCGGCTTCTAGCTTGGGACTTGCTTTTAGGTCAAGATTGAAAAGCAGACTGACCAATTATTCCATCCCATGCACGTCATACCCAGTATATAGGTGAGAACCCTTCCGGGAGAGCTGGCTTTTTCACTTCCCTTGGGCTCCCTGCATTCGCTCTCCCAAGGCCTTGTTTTTCTTTCCCCCCCCCCGACGCCATTAGCTCTCGGCCCGGGACGCTTGTTATCTCCGATCTCCGTTCCGTGAGTGCCTCCGGGATCCTCCCTCTCCAGGGAGATCATTAGCTGGTTTTTTTTTCCCTGATTCGGTCAGCTCTCGGCCTGGGACGCTTGGGCTGTTATCTCCGTTCCGTGAGTGCCTCCGGGAGCGGCGCACCCCCCCCCCCCCCTTTCTTCTCCCCCCCCTTTTGGGGGAATTGTGGGTGCGGTTTCTGGGGTTCTAATGAACAGCTGGGGGGGGCAGTATCGTTGGGTTTCTGCTGGCA
Source organism: Syrrhaptes paradoxus (assembly GCA_013400615.1). Classification (NCBI taxonomy): domain Eukaryota; kingdom Metazoa; phylum Chordata; class Aves; order Pterocliformes; family Pteroclidae; genus Syrrhaptes; species Syrrhaptes paradoxus. The sequence goes on from VZTO01009974.1 coordinate 12,573, forward strand.
ACAGCTAATGAACAGCTGGGGGGGGGCAGTATCATTGTGTATCACCCATTCCCTCCATCCTCCAGGGTTATTGGCCGGGAGTGGGCTGGGCCTTTGATCATCGGGTGGGGAGGGGCAGAATTACTGTGTATCACATTGCATATTTGTATATAGTATTATTTCCAATATTATTGTAGTTTAGTTATTAAATTTTCCTTATCTCAACCCACGAGTCTTCTTTGCCATTTACCTCTTTAATTCTCTCCCCTATCATTGGGTGGGGGCGCGGACTATGTGAGCGGGTGTGTGTGGTTTGGCCCCCAGCCAAGGGCCAACCCGCCACACCGCTTTGCAGTCAGTGACAAAACAAATCCTTTTAGGATGTGATTCGAATGACCTGTTTTTGATGTCCATATTAGTGTGATATGAATGCACATTTCTCTCTTTTAGTCAAAAGGGTAAACCTCAAACATAAACTAGGAGTATACATTGTGGAGTATTATATTTTGTTAGATGAATCATACTGAGAAGCAGACCAAAGCTATGATCACTGTCTTGATGTGCTGACTGGTGCTGAGTTTGGGGTTCAGTAGCCCTTCAGTAATTGAATAGAAGATGTTTTGAGAGACCACTCTCTGTTCAAAACCATGATTTCCCTTCACAGCCACAGCTGAAACTGAGATGAGACATGGGATTCAAAGAAGCTGTGTAATACAGCAGGGTATTAGGTCAAAATTTGGGCCACCGGTGTCAGAATAAAGCCTCTGCTCACCAGTTATGGGCATCTTTGGGACAAGAATTGAGAGCATGAGAGTACTTTCAAAGGCTGCAGTAAAACTTGGAAAAGACCTCTGGAGCTAAAATTATGAGAGAACTCAAAGCTCACAAAATAGAGTGAGGAAATAATAAAAACCAGTGACAACCACAACAACAAAACAGGACTAATCTGAGCTTTCATGCTACTAATAGCCTGCCTTTGGGGTTGCTGGTATGAGGGAGAATGGATTTAGACTGTCCCCTAGGAAGGGAAATTGGCTCTTCAGATAAATAACTTATTTCTTCCTTCTTTCATTTTAAGAGCAAATTGAAGTGTCTGTTTATTTTGAGTTCTTTTTTAATGTTTTTGATGGTTCAGCCTTTCTAAAAAGAGATGCTCTGTTCCAAAAAGATTAAAATGAAACATTATGGTGCTTAAGAGTAGCTACTATTTCTTTGTTTGTTTGTTTTTTGTTGTTTTTTTTTTTTCTCCTAGAACTCTTTCTCCAATTCAATCTGAATTCACAAGAATTTATGGATTTCTCCTGTCCATGTCTGAATTTAGTACCTGGTGAAAACTTTTCATCCTTTTGTAATGGGTTTTTGTCTACATGTAGATGATTTCTGGAAGACTTTTTGTTCTCAACTTGCATATTAAGTTTCTTTTCTATTGTTTTTTGTGTTTGTATTGCTATGAAATTCATTCTTCCAGTCAGGGCTACCTCTTGAATCAGGTATTCTGCCAACACAAGAAAAGCAGTGGTACTTACCCTAAAGAGGTCACCACCTGACTGAAGAGGATAAAAAAATTAAAAAATACTTGGCATAATTTCAGATAACCTTTGTTGATGAACTTTTTGTTATGTTACTTATTTCCAGGTCCTTAGCCATGATCTTGAAAACTGTTTTGTGTCTCTTTTTGCTGCTATATAGGAATAGCTGTTAGCCTGCATATACATTGTTGTTTAGGGCCTACAAAGGTACATTGGGAGCAGGGGGATGGCTCTGTGTCTTCATCAGTGAGAAGTACTGTCCTTGGCTGAGCAATTAGGGGTGAGTTCTTGGAGCTCCTGAAAACTTAAATCTTAATAAATCAAGGGCTGACTTGGTACTGAAATAATTCTTGTCCTCGTTCAAGATAAGTCTGTCACTTTCAGGCTTGGAGAAAGAGATTCTGTGATCCTTGTTTAGCAGAACTTCCAGTGGATCTTCTTTAGGGGCTCTGTGCACTAGGTGAATTTATTCAGGAATATGCATAAATCGTTCAAAGACAGAGATTATGCATAATACATCAGAGGTCTGTGGCCTTAAGAAAGTGTCCTGTAAGTGTGGCTAAGGAACAGCAATGCTCTTGACGATCTACGATTTCTGGTAAGCTGCTTTTCCTTTGAAATGGGCTGTAAGGATTTTGTTTTAATGCAAAATGTATTTCTATTCATCCACACTTCCCCTTCCTTATGCATGCATAAGAGAGAACTGGTAAGATGCTGGAAGAAGGGTTAACTCTATGATAGTTCCAAACCACCAAGTACTGCAGAACCCACTGTAACATCTACTCTTTGGAGAATTCATAGCAAGATTTCCATTTGAAAGGGTTGTTGCTAAATTATGTACCATTAGTGGCTGCTGGGGTTCTTCCACCCGTACCTGGCAACTGGGTCTATGTAAAACAGATGAGCTACTATTAAAAAAATAGAATTTGCACATATCTGACACTTCTGTGCAAATGTCTGAAATTCATACAAATCAGATAGGGGCAGTGAGTGGGAAAAAGCTCCAAACAACCAACCCCACAAAATGCTGTATAGATGTTCTATGTCTAAATGTCAGTGCATGGTATTTTATTGTTCTCAGAGAACATCTACATCTGGGTTGGTGTTTTTTGGTTTTTGTGTTGTTTGTTTTTTTTTTAAACTGGCATTAAGACATACTGCTTTGTTTTCAAGATGTTGAAATTAGGGTGGGAATTGCCTCGTGGTCCTGGGAATCAAGATATTCCATTTGCATACTCTTTTAGCTATAAATCTGGGAGTCTGTTTTAGCAAAAAAAACCCCTCAAATAAGCCAGCTCCTCAAATAAAACTAACTTTTGACATTTTCCCAAGTTAAAGGTCAAATAAACTTCACTTGATACATTTATTTCTGATACTGAAAAAAATCAACATTGTCATGAATCTAAAACAACCTTTTACCTGCAGAGAAACATATAGGTCACTGTTAGTTTTGAGTGAAATAGAATTAAATACATGAACTGTCAACACTTTGAATTTAAACCCTCAAAACGAAATCCAATATGATCTATCCAATTAATTCAGTGTGAAGGGATTTATTGCCAAGAAAGAGAAAAGGTGAAAACAGAAGCTGAATGAAAAAAAAAATAAATCAGATTCGCTCTGGAATTATATAGTCAGTAATATAAACTTCTGGACTCTGTCTATGATTTAAATACATCTCTGCTGTCAGATGTACCTGGTACATAAACACAGAGTTTGAAAATTCATTCTTCAGTTAGAAGGGGGAGAAAAAGAAAAACCAAAAACTTAGCTGTTGCATAAAGCTCATTTAATAAAAAGTCATATTTTCTGTATATTGGTTTCCATGCACTCCTGACCAGTTGGTGGCTTCCCGTTTCCATTTCTGAATACTGCTACCACAGCAAGACAATATATAGCCACGGATATTACATTGATTTACTGAAAGGGTACTGCAGGAGAACAGGAAACTTAGTTGGCCAGTGTTGTGCTTCCATAACAAGCATTACTGCCAGATAATTAACCTTGCTGTTTGTTTAGCACCCTCAAAAAGCTTCATTACCAATGCAGTCAATTATCCTCTGGTAATGGCTACTACAGAAGGCAGAATTGCTTAATTAAAATTATTTAGACCAAAGAGGCTGTATGATTGGGTAACAGATATTGGAATGGAATTGAATAATCTCTCTGAGTTACATACCTCATCCAAGTCTTGTATTTCACATTTCAAAGTGACAAATTCTGCGTGTTTTTCCACACAAAAATAACAATAGCAATAATAATTATGTATTCATTCTCCCCCCTACATACATTTCCTTTCTCAATAACATCTTATAAAGCAGCTACAGTGGGAGGAGAAAAGAGCTAAATAAACCATACAGAGTGCTTTAAAGACTAAGAAAAGAAGTGGGTCCATTGCATGGAAGAAAATGAAAAGGAGAGAAGATTATTTGCCTTAAGAGATGTAACTCACAGCTATGCACGTATGTGTTAGGTGTTGCTGAAGAGAGTCTCTTGATGGCCTCCCCTGAGGAAAGACATTTGATTTGTTTCCTTCTCTGTGACAATTTGCATTTTCACATTCTTTATGTATTATCAAAGAGGTCTGAGTTTTTGACAGTCAACTTAGCGCAGGACTATCTTTGAAGTTAAAGGCTGGTTGATATGGAGATACAGCTTTGTGTGCCTGTTTCAATAGGGCTTGAAGATAAGGTTTGTTTTCCATACAATAAAAATCTTACAATAAGTCTTCAGAGCCTTGCTTCCACTTCCAAGAGCACTTGAAAGCCCACTGAATCCATTAGTACAAACTTAGATTGATTAGTTAGTCTTAGAGCTAGTTCTGTACTCCCAGACAAGTGAGCCCTGACTGATGTGTGTTTTGCCAATAAAAACCCCAGTGGGATGGAATTGTATTAGTAAAACTCTTTTTTTACCAGTCTGTCTTGTTTCACTCGTAGCTGATTTTCTTGTGACTCCAAATCTGCAGCCTTGCTGGTCTACTTAAGTCCATGGTAAGAACTCTTTGATGCATGTACAACTTAATGTTGATACTGTAACTGTGCTTGCAGCCCTAGTCTAGGCATGGTATATGACTTATTCAGTACCTGGTATTCCTCTCAAGGGCTATGTTTTTAAAGGCATATAAATGTAAAATATGTAATACAGGTGAGGGGAAAAAAAACTAAAGTAAACGGCTTAGATGAGAACATCCACTGCTATCACTGCAATCCAGAACCTAAATTACAAATCCAGGTTGGAAAATCTGATTCTGGACAGACATCTGTGTGCCACATTACCTTGAAAAACTCAATTCCTACATTATTTTTGGTAATGGGACTTGGGTTTATATATCACCTATACACATTTTATACCTGTCTGAACTTTGTGAGTTATGGTCCTTTTGAGTGAATTGATAGTTGATATAGAATAGACTCCAAAGGTAGAAGCTAATTAGGTAAAGCAAATCCTGGTGGAACGAAGTTAATGGCAGAACTCATGCTGATTTTATACAACCAAGATCCCATTTATGATTTCTGTACCAGGTTCTGAATTTCTAGTGTCTTAAATACATACCTAACAGCTATAGCCTTTTTATCCACTGGAAACCATAGAAAACATGAGAGATTATAGCTGAAATCATGTTTGCTTTAGTATCTCTATCTGTAAATAATTGTGATCCTTTCTGTTAATTCTCAAAAGAAGAACTGCAGGCACAGTGCTGAAACCAGGTACTCTTCCTTGCTCTTTCAGAAAAACCCAGACCAAAATGCAAGAATAAGCAAATAGCTACTTAAGAGGCACTGCTTTTTTGCTAAGCGTGGAATTAACCTGTGGACCTTACTGCCTTCAGATATTATTGAGGCAAACAATTTAGGTAGATTCCAGCAAAGCCTAGCTATTTATATAAATAGTAAAAATAATCCAGAGTTCTAATAGCTACTATATAATATAATTAATTTAGGAACTCAGAGTTAAAGACACAAGCAAGATTACTGGCTCATAATTTTACCTTAAGTCTTGCCATGTTCAGTGTTTTAGTAAACCCTCAGGTCTAAAGCATGTTGTTTTGTGAGAAGTTCAACTTTCTGCTTTAAAAATTTGCAAGATACATGTTGCTGGTACTCCTGAGAAGGCTGAAAATTGAAAACCAGAATTCAGATTGGCAGAATGCTTGCTTTCTACTTAAAAAAAACCAAACCAAACCAAAACAAACAGTTAAAGAGTCAGAGGTCTCTTGTATTCATAGTCACGGTTCTTTCTGGTGCTGGCCTGTAAGGTTTGAATGTTAGTGGCAATTCCAGCTGCACAAAGACAACCACTACTCTGTGGAGAAGTTTGGGAAAAGAAAGGCATTTGCGTTCACACCTGATACCCTTTCCATACCAGCCCCAAGTTCTGTGAGCTGCACATGGGGACAGAAAGACAGTGATGATCTTTGTCCTCTGTTGTAACAGAGCCACGCTAGAAATTAGAGGGTAAATTCAGGCTTTCTCTAGAACATGCCAAGATGTCTTCAAATAAATGAATAGTTTCATCTTTGAGTAAGTTATGGTGCTTCAACAATACACATCAGCAGAGCTATAGTAGAGATATCAGTGTGTGTGTGAGAATGTTGATCTATGGCAAATAATACGTGGTTTCTTTCTCACCATCCCTGAAGGTTTTTAAAAGACGTGTATGTGTCACTTAGGGACATGGTTTACTGGGACTTGTCAGTGTTAGGTTTATGGTTGGACTCGATGATCTCAAACGTCTTTTCCAACCTAAATGAGTCTATGGTTCTATGATTCTTGTTTCCAGGTAGTGTAACTTGAATTACCATGCTTTTATTACAGTACTCAGAACTGCATATTCTGCAGCTGACAGTAACTTTCTAAGAGCCTGGAACTTTTTTTTTTATCTTTTCAACCCAAAAGAGGCTTGTCTACCCTTTAACTGATCTTGTTGTAATACTCGGGTGCCAGAGCATTTCCAGATGATTGGAATATAAACAAAACCGTAGGCAGCTTGGTCAAAATAATGAAACCAATAAACTAGATTGTCTCACCTAGTAATCCTCACATTTTCTTCAGTTCCTTTAAGGCAATAACAATGAACGGGCTTTGTAGAAGAGCTGGCAGATAAGAAAGATAGGACTGACCTAGGACAAGGCAGTATTTCTACAGAGCAGGAGAATTACCTTTCTTTTTTAGAAATCTACCTACAACCTTAGAGCATTTTATGGGTAACCTTTGTGTTTGCTCCTTCCTTGCTCTTCACAGAGCAGTGGCAATGCCACAAGGACACTCTGCAGCTGAGAGCAGATGCTAGTGCCACTTTAAATTAGCTCTTATCATTCAGTGATTGATTTCCAACCAAGTGCCCTTAAACATGTTTGTTCCCCCAAATACAGTCAACTCAAAATAGAACCTCAAGTGAGAGAAAGTACAAACAGATTCAAGTACATGACATGCTCACAATTACTGTATGGAAACAATAAAAGAGGGAAAAAAATAGAAACCACTTCAAATCTTATTTCTTCCCAAAAGAGAGTGTAATCAAGGTATAATGAGCATTGAAATTAATAAATTAAAAATAAATGCCCATAAGAGGGAGAAAAAAAGTGTTAATCAGTTGGCAATTATATTTTTGGCATTGTAAAATAATTCCCTAAATTAATCTCCTTCCAGCTTATTTCACTCCACTATTTGTTTTCTTCCTTGTTTTTTATCTAATGATTACTGTTTCTGAATTCTGTGCATAATGATAATTTTTAAAATCCAAAGGTGTTTGTTTAAAGATAAAAAAAAGACAGTGTGTCAAACGCAAGATTATGACATTTTGTCTTTCCAAATCTGTGAACGAAAGAACAGAAATATCCTTATAATGAAGCTGTGCTTTTAGTGTTCTTTTTTTTGTTCCTCCCCCCCCCCTTCCCATCTTAATTCTTGTGGCATTACTCATTTTTTTCAGTAATGGAATTGATTCTCATTTGTCTCCCAACTACCACTGAACAACAATCCGCAACAAAGCTCACCTGTTCCAACTCCTCCATCTTCTTTGCCCCACCCTCAAGTACTAAGAGGCTTGCAGGCAGCCTGAGTAGTTTTAAGTTAAGAAAGCTGATGGGCTGGGGGGAATCCTAATTCTACTTATTGACAGTTCCTTCTCACTTGTGTATCTCCTGATTTAATCAGAAGAGCATTTTCTTTCTCTCTGCATATCAAAATCTGCAGTAGCTAGACAATTATTGATGCTAACCTGAAATAAAGAAGGAAGTAATGTATTAGATAGCATCTAGGGAAGTGATCTGATCTGGGAAGTAATTAGGAAAAAATAAACAGCAGTTGTAATACTTTGTTTGCTTTTGTTTCTCCCTCTGCCCCACCAAAAGAAGCAAAAATGTCAAGAGCATGCTTTGTAGATGAAAATTCTTGAAATAGAGTGAATGTCCATAAATGTAATTTACCATAGCAATGCAGTTCAGAGGAAGCAAGATGAAAGGCTGTATTGGTCGTGACTTTCTGCAGTACAGTGGAGAAGAGACATTTATTGTGGAAGCAGGAGGGAGGGCAGAACTAAAATGTAAACCAAGGTGTCACTAAGATTTCAGAACTCAGGCAGCTTAGGATCTGCTGCAGAGTATTTCCTATATCTGAGAGGCTCAGAAACTGCTGCCCTGACTCTTTGGAGCTATGTTCAAGGGTAAGGTGGCAAACGGACATGAAATCTTCTGATGCTTTTTCTTGCCACCCATGTCAGGACTGGCAGTTTGCCAAGTGTTGAACTTGGTGAGCTGAGGAAGAGGGATTATCTCTGATTCTCCATCTGATCTGTTTTTTTAAGTACCCTGTACTCTTAGAAGAAAAACATATCAATGTGCTACTTGCACCTCTGCCTGAGTCTATGTTTCCTCCATCTGACCAGAAAAGAACTCTACTGTGCTCCTTCCTGTCATCTGTCTTTCCATCCTTCCCCCTTACACCAACTACCTTCTCTAGCACTTTGTGGAACAGTGGCTCTGGGATCTTCACAACATGGTGGAATTTTGCATATGCCTTCTCCTGCTGGTGTCCTCCCAGGTAGCACCTATGCTTTTTGGAATTGGGGCGGGGAGAGATAGAATGATGTGGCAACCAAACTGAGACACTATATCTGGTGTAATGGTAGGAAAGAAAAAATATCCAAAACACTATCAGAACAGAGGCATGCCTGATGGGCCAAATGCTTTCTATATGAATGTGTGTGAACCATGAATGTGTGGTTCTGGCTTGCTAAGCTCTTGCCTGGGAGAGGAGAGAGAGGGGAATCTGCATTCACTAGTCTTTTGAGGAGGTCTTTAGCTGAAGGGGCAGTGACCAGTAGATTGAAGTGAAAAGGCAAAGTGCTTGCGTAGGAGTGTTTCTGATAGTCTTTTCTTAAGGTAGGCTTGTCACACTATGGTACGGATGTTTCTAAGTGAGCTGTAGCTGCTGGGTCCACGAGGCCTAGTCTGTTGTCTTAGCTTGTTTGTAGGCTGTGCTGTTTGGAGGAGGGAGCACTCCATCCACACCAATGGATGCTGGACTGTGAAATAAAACACACAGATATAATGTAATGTAATGATTGGCAATTAAATAAGTGTAAACAACTTTTTAAATGCACAAAAGAGATCTGATAGTGGCATCCAAAACAATTGCCAACAACTAACCACAATTTGGACATTGAATGTATATTCCTTTCAATTGTTCAACTAGGTCTGTATTAGTTTTGTAAAAAACAAGAACAAGACCAACCCAGTTATGGCACAAGGTTAACACAACACTGTTATGTTTTGTATTTTGCTGGCTCTGTCCTGTTTTCATCACTAAGCAGACTTAAGCTTCCTCCTTTGGAGGTGTTGGATTGTTCAGACATGTTGAATCAGTAAACCTTCCACTAGCAGGATTCTTTATGTTAGATTTTTTATGGCAATAATTTCAAGCTATTCTGTTGCATGTTACTCTTATTGTCAGTATATTTTTTACAACAGTATTCTTAGACTGGCTGAAATTGGATAATAGTCCATCAAGGATCTTTGATATATAAAAGAAAGCCTAATATTAAATATTCCAGTGTAGTGTGTTGACAATGTGTATGTGGTCTCCTATATCCTTACAACACAGTACCTGCAAGAGTTTCACCACAAATTGGCAAATTCCTGTAAAATGGGCCAGGGCTGTTGGAACACAGTTAGTTAGACTGTGACTGTGTGGCTTGTGTCCTGGCCCACAGCCATGCTTTCTCTGTGACTGATGTTATTACCATCTTTCAAAAGACTTCTTCACTTGCAAAGATTTGCACAGCCTTATTTATTACAATTACTGTTGTTGCAAACTATTTACTTCTGGAATTTCAATGTCAATGTTGTATAATCCGTTAGAGGGTGTTTGTTTTTNCTTCATCCCTTTTGTGAACAGAGTTGCATTGCATCCTGTGAGCCTGCTTCTGATACAATCCTGTGGAACTTTGCATGTAAAAGGGCAGAAATACAAGTCTTGGTTCAAATCTTTGTAAGGTGGAGGACTGTTTCTACACCAGTTTAACCGGGGGGCTTTGATGGTTGTAACACTATTCTTCCTAAAATTGTACAGTGTAAGCAACTGAAAATACTCAGTGTAGGTCACCTCCATGCAATTTCAGAGTCTCCTAAGAAAGAGCTTGTTGGTACAGCAGCAGCAGTGTGGAAAGGACTGTCAGTTTAAAAGATAATTTAGAGCTCTACAGAGAACAAAGGTGATTAATTTAAGGAGTATGCTATGAAAAAAAAAATGCTGTTGGTGTCATGAGGTGGTTCTTCTTCCTCTGCTTCCACACTAGCCAGGTACCAGATTGGCCTCCTGGAGGGACATTTGTATGTTCATTTGTCATTGAAAACTTTTCCCATTGTGTACAAACTAGCAGCCTGTAGTTTAGCATTGGGCTTTCTTACTATTCCTCACTTTGCTCATCTGCTAGGCAAAATCCCCTAATCAAAGGGGGAATGTCTGCTCTTGGTTCTGCCTTCCCATCCCCTCCATGCAGTCAGGGAGAGCAGCTTTGTACTGTGTTGTTTGTTGCTGTCGCTAGGCACGTAATGAATGAAGAAAAAGGCACAGGCACTACTGACTGCGGAAACAGATGGGGACTTGCAGCCAGTAATGAAATATCATGGGTGATGGATCTTTTCAGCGACAGTGGTGGTGTCCCTGAACAAACCCACCAGGACCCAGAGGATGGCTTTGCTAGGGTTGTGGGCAAGAAAGAAAGGAAGTTGGTGTTTATTATCTCTCAGACATCTGCTTAATTTGCATGTACAGAGCTACCCATGTAGTTAGGTACTGTGCTGTTGCTTTGGGAGGACAGATCCATCTCCCCAAGACCTGTGGTTTCAGTTGTTACAGAGAAGGGGAAATAAATGCTGTGGGCCAGAAAGCCTCGAGAATGTACTGATTCTCTACAGGGCTATTGAAAAGAGGCAGGGGACTTATTTTGAAAGCCATTTGCCTTCTCATTCTGATGAAACGTGAATCCATCCGGAAGGTGGAAATGCTACAGAAAGTCATGAGGTCACATTATCCTTGTGCTGTTAGAGATGTGTTTCAAATACAGCTTTTTCTCTTTAAACAAATACAGTAAAGCTTTGAGGAGGATCTAAGAGAAAATCCACACATATATATGTATGTATAAAACATATACGCGATGTGTATGTTGAAACTGAACGTAAACATTTTGATGTATATACGCATGCATTCATAAAATAGGGAACAAAGGCTCTATATAATTATAAAAGCATGTTGATTAATATATTTGTCTTCCAGTAAAATTCATGTTTGAGAAGGTGCTAAAACTAACATCCCCACTCTCTTTCTTCAGCAATCATCAGGCATTTCAGGACACAGTCAGAGCTGTCCTGCTGATGTTTGCTGATCACTCGTATGTGCTATCTGTTCCCTCATGTTTTTCAGCTTTCCTGTAATTCATAACTAAGCCAGGTTGCAAAAATACCTGGTACCTGCCTAGAAGATTATGTGATGGTAGTATATGCAGCAGGGCAGGAGGGAGTACTGAAACACAATGAGCAGCAACTTGTTTTTCCGCAGTAAACCTAATGTCAACTTGACATTCTGCAAATCCAGGTGCTGGCTACAGGAAAATTGTGTAGATAACCTCTGAGAAAAGACAGCTGGTAAACTGCATGATTTCTTCAACTGAATCACCAGAGTTCCTAAAGCCAAAAATCAGTTTTACATCATAAAATGAGATTTATTCTTCATTCCCAAGTTTTAGGCAGACTCATCCTCACAATTCCAACTTCCCTTAACTTTTGCTCACACTTCAATAATTTTTCAATCATGATAGTCTCAAAGCTTGAAATACTTTAACTATTTGACACTCCAAATTTCACGTCCATGTAATTCAATCATGAACAGTTTAAAAAAGGGTCTGAAAATCTGCCTAAATCTTGCTCATATGTTCTTACTAGCATTTAGGTGGCCTAACTATCTGTAGTATTTACTGCTTTTATATTTCACAGAACTGTTCTAAACAACCATGCATATTAGAGTTTGTGTCATATAGTAATCCAGCTTTTTCTGAGGACCATTTTTAAGAGGATGGTCATATTCAAACTTTGGACTATGCTATATTAATTATCACTGTTGACATTTTTAGGTCAGGGGTGATCAGGGGCGCTTCTTTTCAGTTGCTACTTGGAATCTGGACATTGTCTATTGGGGTGAGATCTTGGAAAGGGAGATTATTTGTGTGCTCTTTATCAGTGTTGGATGGGAGGTCCATGCAGCCAGCAAGGAGAGAGCTTAATCAAGTGCTCACTTAAGGAAGTTACTTGTATGGGGAAAGTTACAGCCCTTTCCTGTTTCCTCCAGTAAATGTGTGCCTACTCAAGGCTGCATTTGTTCTGAGCTTAGTGTGGTTGGATGAACCACAGTTTTCCTGTTACTGTTTTATTAAAGGATGAAAAAAATCTTAGGGATGTAGCAGATATGAACTTGAAACTACCATATTGTTTATTTTCTGCTTTTCCTTGGGAGAACTTTCTGTAAATCACCATTCCTGAGGGTAAACAGGTTGATTGATATTGGACCTTACATTCTTTGAGGGTACTCGCTTTTAAATAATACTTTCCACTGGAGTGAAGTGTCTGATGAATCTATATTTTCCCAAAAAATTCTAAAGCTGTTGTACAATAGTAGTACTTTCAGTAGTGCAGTGGGAAGTAAACCCCATCAAATTATGCTGTGCTTTAACAAAGTTCTCACTTAACCGACAGAAAAAGAGTGCATCCGCATAAGGCTTTCTTTTAAGCAAAAATAAAACAAACCCAACCCCCTCAAACTGCAAAGTCAACCACATTGCAAATTGTCTAATCAATAAAACAGGTGGTTACTTTTTAATGGGATGTTAAAAGCCCTCTCAAACTTGATCCATATTTCCATAAAACTGTTGGAGGCAAATTTAAAGAGGAACATTTATTTATTGAAGAAATTCCGTTATTGCTGTGTAGCTGTGAGTGGGAGATGAACCTGCAGCACAAAGCCAGAGTTTAAATCCATTCCCACTCTCGACTTTCCAGTGTAATTTCTGATTGACAAAATAAATCTGTGAAGCAATTGTGATTTTTCAGTTATTTATTTTTACTGTTGTTTCTACTGCAGGAGTGTGTGAGGTCAGACAGCACAAGGTGCTCTGCAGGTGCAGCCCACAGGGGTGCCTGTAAAGAGTGATCCAGTCAAAACAGGCCGCTAGATGTTCATTGTTAATGATAAGTAAACGCACATCTATGATATGTAAGTGCTCCACAAGCACTCTTTTCCTGAGCGTAACATAAAGGGAAGTGGGTCTTGGAAGACGAAAGAGCAACAGGCTTTGGAGTGATTTCTGGGAAAAGATTCCATACTCTGAGCCTGGCAGTGAGGAAAATGTTGAGGCACTCATGATACAAGTAAGCAGACAAGGTTACGGTTCTTTACAAAGTAGGCCTTGAAAATGAACAGATTTTTTTGTTGTTGTTGGGGTAATGGTTATAAATAATTTGGTATCAGGCCTGATTAAGAATCTTTTTTTTGCACCAAGATGTTCAAAGTGTAATGAGGGTGAGGCAGTTTAGCACTGGGTTTCTTTTGGGAATTATTCAGGCTCCAGACTACTCTGCCATATTGCAGGGCATGTTTCCTGTGTGAACTGAGTCAACATTACTATTCTTCATTACAACTAAATAAATGCAAATGCTTTGTAGTAAGAGGAGTCTGATTGAGTCATCTGGGTTATGTGGTGTATTGGCGACTACAATACCTAGGAATTACAGCTCCCAGGAAGCATTGTGCCACTATAGCTTAATGGTGAACATTAGACAAAGGACTGGAGTCTAGTCTCTATCTAGATTAAGTATTTTGATATGAAGAACGTTGATATGCTTGGTTGTTTTCGTCAAAAATGTTAAAGCAAAACATTTATTAGCTTAATTCCTACCCTGTGAAAATACTAGGAAATAAGCAGCTGAAGTCTAAGTGGAATGTCTGATGCAGGATAAAAATAGGTACTGGATTCTCCCACAGAAGTGATATTCTATATTTCTTTCTTTTAAAGAGTTAATACTTTGCATCTAGATGAGGTTTAACACATGCCACGTTCAAGGTATTGCTCTTAAGTTTCCAGACCTAAGTCACTGAGAACCTCTTCCTGCAGACTTTGTCTATCACACTGCCTACCTCTTCTGAGAGAATCAGCAGAAGCTGTTAGATCAAAAAAAAAGAGTAAGCTGCTGTGAGCATAATTCCTGTGAGAAGTCATCAGGAGCTGCTCTTGGTGTGTAATGCACATAGGATGGTCATTCAGAGCTCTATTACTAACTTTCTGGGAATGTGTAGCTGACAGGAAACAACATAGAAAAGTGTATTTTTACACTTTTTATTATTACAGTGCACATACAAATACATGGACAGCTCAATACAGTTCATATATTGTGAATATATGGTACATGTCTGCTTTATGTATTAGGAAGTGCCTGGACTTTGATAAACTCAAGTAGAAATACGGGATGGTAAGATCTGTGACAGGCCATCTGAGAAACTGTATGATATAAATAGGTATCTCTCTTTTCAGCAGTCCTGTGACAAGAAGAGAGTTGTAACTTGGCCTGTTTTTCCATTAGCAAATGGGAGAATCCTGCAGAAAGCCATATCTGGCTGCTTTTCCTTCAGCAGAGTTGTGCAGAGGAAGAAATCTGGGCTCCAGCAAAGCCAGGGAATAAAGTCAGGACTAGCACTGGCTCCAGCAAAGCCAGGGAAAGAAGTCAGGAGTGAGAGCATGTTGGACTTTTCCTGGTGTTAAAAGGACAGACAGACTCTGGAAATGAATATGTTGCCTTTGTGACTGTTCAGGAACCGGGGAAGATGACAAGTGTCTGGTAACACTGCAGGGGTTCACATGTTTGAACAAGTTTGTTTCTTCAGCATTCATTTTCTGCATTTGCTTCAGCAGTAGGGTGTTGCTCCTGATCAATGTCCTTGATCAGTGGAAGAAGAGCAACAGCGAGACAAGATCTTGCTCCCTGCATTCTGAATTGAGACTCAGTGTCAGCCTGAAAGGATCTCTGTTGTGCCATTGCATAGTTCATAGTATGCATTAAATAGCAGACTAGTTCCAGGTATGCTTTCATATTGGAGAGTTCATTTCGATTTTTTAAAATTCTGCATACTGATTCACCCTGCATGTGCGGTTTTGTTTTAGTTTTTTGTTGCTGAAGTTTTAGTACCTTGGTGTTGCTGTGTGTGCTTCTTTGATAGTCTTGTACTCTGGTGCTCTGTGGAAACGTTCATCATCATCATCAGTTCCTTCACATAATCTTTTGATAGTGGTCTGTAATATTTTTTCTGTAATGTACAGTCTTATGTTCTAGAAAAACTCTTATGTTCATTGTGAGGGTATTTTTTTCTAAAACACCTCAATTGCTTGTTGGAGATGTAATTGCACGAAGTTTGTGGTTACATCTGATGTTTGCTTCTTAATTTTTTTAATTAAAAAAATGAAATTAATACATTTGATCACTGCTTTTCCTTAACTCCTCTACTAATCCAGCCTCTTGTGTAATAGAGTTTATTTAGACATGATCCAGAGGACCTTGGTGGTCACTAAACTGCTATGGTGGATGTGAATCATCGCTTCTAGAGAGAGGAAGAAACTGCTTAATCAATTATTGATCTCTCCTGCTCTGTGCTTCCTCTTCTGATTAAATCTTCCAAAACATTGACAGGGACTTATAGTAAGAAAATGGTATCAGATGGGGGTGAATGTGCCTGACCTTGCCATGGAATGAAGGCAACTGAAGAGCAATGAAATGGGGAGAATGCAAGAGGAGAGTTGAAGTCATCTGGCAGTATATGATTGTCATTGTATAGCTGCCAAGAGAGAAACTTTCAGAAAGGCTAGTGCTGGATATTCCTTCAGTTGCTATTTCAAATAAGAACCCCATCCAGAGCGGCTCCAAGACAGATGAAGCAAGTCATTGCTAAACATGGGCCAAGAATTAAGCTTCTCTGTAATCCATGATTGCTTTCCTGTCTAGTCAAAAAGACGGAATCTGGCAGCCTTCTAGGATATGCTGGGGAAAAAGATTAGGTTGACCAAGTTTATTAGAAAGGCTGAGCGTTCATGGCTCAGTTGCTTGAAAGGATGGAAAGGAGCTTTTGCAGAGACTAGCTACCTTCCTGTTGGAATTATTGTTTAAAGAGATTTAACTACTCTACTAAGGGATGTCATACCTTAAGAGGAACATGGGATTCTTATTATGTTTTCCTTGTGGACTGAGGGCCACAGTCTCTGGGAGTTTGATGGTTAAATCTGGCTCTAGAATTTTGTAGGTGCACTTTTAACAGGTAAGGAGGAAGGGCTTAGTAAACAGCCTTTACTCATTTGAGTCACCTTCTGGACAAGAAAAAAATAAATAAAACAAAGCAAGCGCCACACATACCACGTGACAGAGACCAATCCACCTCAAACCAAAATCAATGTTATGCTTCCTGTATTGTGTTAGACAGAGGATTGAAAACTTGCTTTTTCAATTGATTTGTTTTCTACTGCAAAACTAATTATATCCAGTGCAGTTCTTCCTCTATTTGCCTCCGGAGGGGAAGCTATATCGGCAGTGGTGGCTTCTGTCTTTTGCTCGGGCAGCTGTGTCAATATCCCTGTTGCTTCGTTATTTGTTGAAGGGTGAAAGATCCCAAACTTCAGTGAAGTCCTCCATACATTCATTCTTTCGAATTGCCTTTTTCAGCCTTGCCAGCCCCCAGACACATGCTGTTGATGGAAGCTACCCACAGTGGTGCCCTCGCAGGCAGAATGGATGCACATCAAGAGGAGCCTCTCCCTAAGAATGGTGGGTGCTAATGCATTTTGCCCTTGTCAGGGATTTTCAGAGGTGCCAAATCAAGGACCTGAATTTCTGAGGAGCTTTGAAATGGAAATGTAGTGAGATATCAGAGGACTTTTTTTTTCTTTTCCAATACTTTGAAAAAGTGAGAAGTTGAGAGAAAGCCATCCCTTCTTTAAGTAATTCTGAAGCCTAAAATGCTGCTTTCCTGGAGGTATTTGGTAGACATACAGAGAAATATCTACTCCTGGGGTTCCTGTCTGGGTTACTACTGTGCAACTCTTCTAAAGCCAGTGATGACTGCAGAGTGGATTTCATGGTCTATGTCAGCCTCAGAGATATGGTGGCATAATCCAGTTTGAAGTTTAGTGAGTCACAGTATTCACATGTACTTCTTCCTCTCAAGATGTTAGAATTATAGAGTCCCAGGTGCTTCACTCAGGATGGCAGCAGACTATCATACCCATGCTGGACCCTCCTAAATTCTGCAGATACTACTACACTCAGTAGTAGATCAGTTCTGCTGAGAAAGAGCTTTCCATAGGAGAAAAGTTTGTTCCTAATTGAATGTAAGGGCTAGGAAGTGGACTTTTCAGAATAATGGTTTCCCCAGATGTTAAGAGCTGCATTGGGCAGTAAAAGCTTCTGTTGATGTTGCCTTGCTGAAGAGCAGGTCTCAAGGCACCGCAACAGCTAGGCAAGCTTGTCCTCTGCAGCAGAGCCCCGGCTGCCACAGAGCTCTGGTGCAGTGCGCTGGGAATTCCACAGCAGCTCCCCTGTATGTGAAAAAGCAGAAGGGTTTCAATAAATTAAATATGAACTTCCCCTACACAATCACTGCATTTACTGCTCTCTAATATGTATTTTGTTGTTATTTTCAGTTTGTTTCTCACTGTCCTCTGCTTTCAGGTTTCAAAGATGCTTGAGATGTTTGTGTTATTGATGTGTAATAGTATCATAGATGCCCAGTGGCAAATCGGGAGGCATTTGGACATGCCAGGATGGTGATCTGTGTGGTGGGTGCTCCTTGTTAGCTGGGAGACCCTCTGTAGCACAGGAAAAACTGACACGTGAGAGAGGAAATAAATAGGCACAATATACTTCATATCCCAAAAGCAGTAAAGAAAGTAAGGATTTTCTGAGAGGTGAAATATTAATGAACTAGTCCTCTGTGAGGACTCAGGGGTTTTTAAAGCCCTGAACACTTTGTGAATGCTCAGTATCTTGAAAATCTGAACTTAGATTTAATTCAGCATCTGAAGATTGTTTTCATGCTTTTCTGATGTGTATGACTGTTCGGAGTGCTTAGAGTAGAGGTGAACAATTCAAGTGTATGTAGGCAATGAACTTATGTGCCCTTCCTTAGCACCACTTCTCTTCCTGCCCCACTGTAAGCAGCCTTCTGCTATGCGCTGTCTCTTGCTGTATCTCTTACCTGCAGTGCCCAGGTTTTCTGTCATGTCTCTGCTTTTTGGCAGTGCTTTACTTCTGTTGGCTTCTTGTTGTGTTGCCCCAGCTTACATGTTTTGCTGCTTCATCAATTCATATATTAATGTCATATTTTAATTTTAATGTATTAAGCTATTTCTTTGGCTTTTAAACTTACAGATATAAGGAAAGCATTGTCTATCTCTCTTGTGTTTTAACACAACATTCAGAGGTTCAGTAATCATTAATCTCTTGTCTAGATGCTAGGTTGCATGGTGAGGTCCCTTCTAACTTGAACGATTCTATGATAATAATTAGTGCCCCAGGCATTCTGCGTTTCTGCAGCCGTGGAGCTTTCTCTAGAATTATGAATCTGAAGAAACTATCAGGCTGTGAATTGTAATACAGTATTACCTTTATGAGTTTATTGACAGCTGGAAAGAAGAGGTTCTGGAGATGTAATATTGATCTCAAGGGGCTGATAAATCAGGAGATGGAAACACATCTGTGCTGCTAGTTGTTTTTGCAGGATTACCTGGGCAAAATTAATACCCCAAGTTCCAAATACATGTGGTTACCAAAAATCACAACTCTTTACACCTATCTGTCAAACCTGCTAACTATTCCTTGATGTCTTCAATGTAATTATACATATTCAATACAAAAACCTTTGCTGTATCAGAAGTGGAACAAGTGGAGGAGCATAGAAGAAAATAGATTTAGTATAAAATAACACAGGGATTGCATTATTGATTGCATAAATAGGTTTGGTGCTTAAATCGTAAGGACATTACTTGTAAAGTTGAAAGTTTTAGGCAAGTTGAACTTCCTACAAAACAACCACACAACTGCAAGTTTTAAACACTCAACTAGTCCAGGGTTCTTAAAACTATGAAAGATCTTGATGCAGGTCATGCATTAACATGTCCAATCTATCTATTTCTATAAAGAAACTTGGCTTTTGTATATCTTTGTGTCAAAACAGTGCTACAGATGAGATGTTTCTCATTTTCAGTAACAGTGATGGTGTACGTGGATAAATCTCAAAATGTGTGCTTTTCTGTCTAAGTTAATTAAGTGTTTTTTAAGATGAACCAGGTTACTTGAAAAGAAGAGCACCACCTTGTGACACCAAGAATAATGTTACTGTGGTACCTGATTCAGAGAAAGAAAGGAGTAGATTTACACGGTTTTATCCTCCAACAGGATTTATAGAGCTAGATTTTCTCTTTCATTTGCCTTTTCTTTTAAGACCTAACAGGGGAACTGATTTTTTTCAAGTGATACAAATTCAACAAATCAGCTTTATTTCATCAATATGAAAAGCTCATTTTCTGATTTTGTCTCAAATTTCACTAGATTCACTTCAGAGAAAGATTGCTGTGAAGTCTTAGCAGATTTTAAAGCTGTCAATTAGACTGTCAGTCCTTTAAAACTGAAATGTGGTTTTCTTTTACAGACTTCTTATCCCTTACTTCATCTTTCAGAACCTGTAAGGAAAGACAGGGATTTTATAATCTTTCTTCTAAGCAGCATGCAGGGACCTTCCTATTTAGACTTGTACAGCTCTAAGCATTTGTGTGGTCACATCCAATTTGTGGGGAGACTCTTGCAGAGGAAACTCCATCCTAGTGCACAGGACCTTCAACCAGACCTGTCCACTTTTCATATCCTCAGCTATCAGATGGGATATTCAGTCAGACTAAAATATATATTATAGCTGCCTGGACAGGGCATAGATCAAGACAGCGTCAATCCTACCAGCACAAATTTCTTCTGACACGTTTTTGCACAAGTAGAGGCTTTGTCAAGGATCAGTTGTTCAAATACAGTGTTAAATAATCCATATAAATGTGCCTGAATGTTGCCAGAGAACTGGATGGAGGCTATTCTTACTTTTATAGAAAACAGAGAATTTAGAGTGGTTAGTATATATTGATTGAAAAATGACAGTTTTAATGAATACAATGATATCAACAATAAGCCATAGGGGTTTTTTATTTTTTTTCTGAAGTGCAAAACTTTATAAAATTCAGAAGAGCAGATATGTATGTTAGTGAGGGCATTTTATTATTACTGCCTTAGGCATTTGTCTCCGTAACAGATTAGCTTTTACCCACCGAGTTTTATTGTGCTATTTACATAACTGTGACTTAACTGAGCCTTGAAAACTGGATCTTGCCTGTCTTTCAAGAAAAATGTCATTTTGTTCTTTCTGACTTGTTTGCTTATAAGCCTGTTGATTTTTTTCAAATGCATATTTATATTTTAATGACAAACCCAGCAGCTTCAAACCAAACCTGAAGATGACTCAGAGAATAAAAACAAGAATCCCCTTCCCTGCTCATGACATGGATTAGTGTAATTTAGCCAAAGATCTGTCAGTCTTGTTCAGCGTGAATAAGGTTCCAATGGAGGGATTTGGACTGCTGCAACATTCACCAAGGTCATTATGCCAGACTGTGATCTGGCAGTATCAGGTGTCAGACTAATCCTGCAGTGTTGACAGGATTTGAAACTTATTTGTAGCTGGTTAAAACTGGAAGGTGTGGGTGAACCAAACTCAGGCAGTGCACAGTGGATTGAATGTAATCCTGGATACCGCTATTGCATGGTGCCCCGTCCAGTTCCTGTAGTTTAAAAAGGCACTTTTGTGGGTTGTGGTACTCTAGAAAGAAACAAAAAATAAAAAATACTCCTGAAGCTGTTCCATGAAGGAAGGAGAAAGGCTGGACCTAGAACTAAATAAAGAGATAAATAAATATTGCTTGAATGGGTTTTTTGCTGCCTTTGCCTGGGACAAATAAAAGCTGCAGTGACTTACCATTGTTCCTGGTTTCCTTGGTAACTCTCTGTGTGTTGGGAAGTGGCTGTTTGAAAGTAATATGAAACAAAAAGCTCCTGAAAAACTAGAGGACTTCTTCCTTTCTCTAGAACAGATCAGCAATAAGCAAGTGTGAATTTTTTTTGAGATAAACTCTAATAGAAGGACCCTTTTGTGCATTGCTGGCTAATTCCATCTGCTGATAAAATATACAGTAGCATTCTTTTAATCCAGACAGGGATTGCTGATATGCTGTGCATAAAAGAGAATGCTAAGTACTAGTCTGAGAGACAAGGGATAAGTAATGTTGTTTGGTCATTTTGTGACATGTTTTTTGAAGTTTGTTGAGAGCTGTTGGGTTCCTCAAGTGCAATTCCTGTTCCATTTTTGTAGAAAATAAGAGAGAACATGGCCTGATCGGGGAATTTAACATTTGTACAATGTATTCAACTGTTTAACTGATTAAAACTATTGAATCTGGCACACAAATGCATTTTAAAAGCACACAAACACCTTCTGTCCCTCTGTCAGCAACAAAATAGTTTCTATTTAGAGGAAAGATGCTTGCATAGCCTCTTTTGCTTTTGGACATTGATCTAGCAAAACTTTTAAACTCTTATTTGTTAAAGAAGGAAAAAATCCAAGTATGAGTTTTTGAACAGAACTTTTAATGACCTGAATGTTCAAATAGAAAAGAGGGGGCTTTCAGTCAATTTCCTTCTCCTCTTGGCAACCTTTTAGAGTGCTGAAGGACAAGACTGAAAATTATGTTGGTCCATAATGCTCACAGTGGCTGCTCTGCATCATTAGAATGTCAAACCCCGGATCTGTTGATGCACCTTTTGCAAATGCTGATTTTTTTGTACTAGCACTGCTAGCAGTGTGAAGGGAGAGCTGAGACTCCCAACTGTGAATTCTAGGCTGAGAGCCCAAATTTCTCCTATGATCAGAGAGATCTGATCTGAAGTCCAAGCAGCTTTTTCCTCATCAAGCTTGGGCTGGCAAATCTAGTCTTGAGGTCTCCAAACCCTTTCATCAGGTGTGCAGGAAGCCTGGGCACCCAGCTCAAGGCTGCAATTTCCCTGCTAGGAAGGGAGCTAGAAGGGGAGAGCTGCCAGCTTAGAGGTCCAGCATGTGAATCGTTCATGGCTCGTTGCCTGAGTATTTTTCTAAGCAGGTGTTCTGCTAAGTTCATGTTTAGGAGGCAAACTGAGAAAATCTTTTTTTGGGACACAACTCCCCAATTGATTTTTGTCCTGTTCTCTGCTAAATTTGGTTTTTATCAAGTAGAAACAAATTTTGCTGTGAAAATCTACATAATATCTGCAGAAGATAATATTGTTTACTGTTTTGAAAGAGTAATGTTTTCTGTTGTTGTCTTTCTTGGTTTTTCTGTTTGTAAGTTTTTTTCTTCCCATTTAAAGAAACAAACAACAAAGAAAATATAATCTTGATTGTACTCCTCCATAGACACAATTCCATTTACTTTCAATTCCCATACTGCTGAAAATCTTTTTGTTTATTTCTAGCAAAAAAAATCAATGAAACAAAAAATCATAATCCTTCTGAGTTCCTTACATTTTTAGGAGAACTAGAATAATAGTCTTGCAAGTTAGGTGTGGGGAGATTTCCAGTCCATAATAACTTTTTAAAAATTTTACATTTTTTCCCCCCACACTCACATACATTAGGCAATAGTGCTAACTGGTCTGATTCATAAAAACTGGAATGGATATTGCTTGCCCCATTTCCGCTAGAAATGATACAAGACAGTCAGTTCCTTTAAAAAAATGTTTGCAAAAACCATCATAGCAGGATCCAAACCTAAATATTCCTTTTTGCTGAGATGATCAGGATCAGAAACTCACATGTGTGTCACTCTGTCTGAAGTCCTCAAAAAGTGCATTTCAGCTTATTGCAGAGGCTATCATGTAAACAGTCCTATTCAAATTATGTTGGCCATCTTCTGCTTCCTGCTGTCTTTGTTCACTACTGTACAGCTTTTTAACAACAGAAGAAACTGCTTATCTGGACTAGCAATACTTGGATACTGCTATGTGTTTCAACTGCATGGTGTTTTGCATTGTAGAAAAAAAGTGAGTAGCTATGTTTGCCTTTGTTCTTCCATATAGCTCCGTTCTATACCATATTTGATCTGTTTCTGTGATCCAGTCTGCATTTAATTCTTTCTCCTGCACCTGTGATGGAAATCTTGGAGAACTACCAAAAGTAATCCAGACTTTTTGGCTCATATGTAACTTCTCTGAAATAGGGACTGTATCTTCTTTCTTCTAAGGCTTTGCTTAGCACTGTGAAACTACAGGGGCACCAGAGGCTCTGGTTATAATGAAGAAATGCTTGGGCTCCTCTCTTACTAAGATACATTTGTATTTGAGTACTGGGAGGAATTCATATCATACAGCATCGGAAACCCATATGCATTTTCTTGTCTATGCAGGTCATCCCCTTGTTCTTCCTATCTCTTTATGAATCCCGTTAAAATCTGTTTTACAATGCCATTTTTGGTACTCTGTCTTGTCTCTATGACTACCATAGATTTTAGCTGTTGTAACTACTTTCTCACAGATGACCCTGGCATAAAGAAATATTTGATAGGTAGGAAACATTGCTAGGGAAGTTACAGGGGAACCTTTACTATAATTGAGTGGTCCCTGCTAGCTAGTAGGGACTTTTGATTTTCTTACCATGTTTTCAGGCATTATTTCTGAACCTGGACCTCAACTTTTCTTGCTGCCTTTGGGGAAGAGGAGTACAAGGAATTCACAACCCTCTTTAGTTAGATAGTTTTACTAATGGAATAAAAATATCAGCAGACTTGATGATAACTTTGTAGGAACTCAGGCAAATGTCTGCAAAACTCCTTTCTTTTAAGAACATTTTTTGTTGTACTCTTATACTTTGCTGGTTGTGTGGGATTTCCTCTTTTCCTTCCTAAATGGTGTTGCTCTGATTGCCTTGCCAGTATTTTAGTTAGGCTCAGCTGCAGAATTTGACCCCACATGTATAAACGAACAGCCTAATTTTAAGACCACAGGAGATGTTTTGTTGGACCAGTGAGGGGAAAGCAGTAAAATTCTCATTTGTGTTCTGCACAAATTGAAGATTTCCGTCTTCAAATTTCAAATCAAAATAATTAAGTCATGTAATGCCTGATTGTTTAATAGTAAACTGCAGAAGAAATCATTTATGTAGTATGGCACTGTGAAATAATTTATCCATAAAACCTGACTCTGTCCCCTGGCAATTTGAATTGTTTTAGCATGAGTAAGCATTTTAAAACTGAGTTTTACCACTAATTAATTGATTAATTCTGTCTTCCAAATCAAGTCATTATATAACCTTCTCATCCCTGCAAATGGTACTAATTTGTTCCTAATGCCTTAATTGTTCTTCCAAAACACCCAGTCTCCTCCTCTACCCCATTTCCATTCTCCCACTTAGTTGATCTTCCCCCACTTCCCAATGAATCTTTCTTCTCTTCCTCCATGTTTTTGTAGTATTGCTCTGCTTTGCAGCTGTCCCTGATGTTTTCCAGGGCTCTAAAAACCCTCGTCTTCTGAGTTTGTCCCAACAGTTTCCTCACTATCCCACCTGCTTCCTACTGAGAAAGCTGCAGTAGTATTCAAGCTGCAGTGGGGCAGCAATAAAAGCTGCTTCCACTCCCTGGCTCTTTACTTCTCTTGTGGAGCAACTAGTAGTGCTCAGTTTGCCCTTTGCTCTTCCTTAGGTTAAACCGTTCTTTAGGTTAATGAAATGCAAGAAAGCAGGAGCTGTGAGAAGCATGGAATAGTTTCTGCTGGGGATCAACAGGGACGGAGTGGGCTAGTGTGGCCTTGCGCAGCAGCAGGTGAGCCGGGGGTTGGCAAGTCTCTCGCTGTCCTGGAGTACCAGGACAGCAGCATTGAATACAGGGCAGGCTAAAAGTAGCACCCATCTTCTGGTACTTGTTTGGGATGCCTCTGTCCATAGAGATCCTTTTTGTTCTTTCTTTGAGGTCTTGTGCAAGAAAACAGTCACTGGCTCTTTCCCAACAAGCCTAGCATTGAGTGGGAATGAATTAAAACTGACTATTATTGTGATAGTTTGAAATCTTGTGCTCTGGGTTTGAGTTGTATTTGGAAAACACTTCAGCAATAAAAAGGATTGTCTGTGTTTTCTTTTCCAAGTGGAAAGAAGAGGTGCACAGATCTTCATATGTGAAATTGTGTCTTGTAAGCAGTGAAGCTAAAAGTTTAACAAAGCCTCTGTTGTCATATTGCAAAGCAAAACTAACAACGAACAAGAAATGTTTTGCTAAATGTAAAGCAGGGTCTTTGGAATACAAAACCTTTGACCTCTGTGGGTTTTGAACACCTACATTCAAAGGTTTTCCAGTTAAAGCATTAACGACAGAACTTCATGGGGAAGAAAAATATAACTTTCTGTCTGTGATCTAGGTTTCTCAATTTTCCCTATGCACGACGAATTAATGTTGCACATAGTGTTACATTACATTGATTGTAATAACATGTGGGATTTAGGGGTGGTAAAATGTAGACTGTTTTATTTGTACATTGTGTGCTTTAGCTTTATCCATGTAGTACCTTTACAAATCTCATTTTATTTCTATGATTGCATATATCGACAAGAGAAGTATTGATGGTATTTTAATTCTAGTAAAAAGCAGGAAAAAAAAAAGATAACACTGGAATGATAAAGTTCTGTTGGCATGCAGATTTATGAATATGCTAAATAGAAACACAAGAATTAATTTAGTAAGTGCTTAATGGCTAATTCACAAAACAAGTTTATGTCTGCCTGGGAAAATTGCTTTATTGACTCTGAAATGTAAGGACGAGAAACATATACCAAGAAAAATTGAAGAATAGCACAGTTGTCCCTGTCCTTGCCCTGTAAGGTAGGATTTTCCTTTTTACAGAGCTTTAAAGGGCTTTTAAAAGAAAGGGAAGAAAGAATGTTGCTAAAACTAAGTCCTAATAACACTTCACATTTTCATGGTGCTTTTATTTGTTTTTCTTTGCTTTCTCTGGCTTCCTTGCCCTCTCAACATGACAAGATTATTTTATAACCTTGAATCAGAGAGAGTCAGCAGCCACAATTAGAAACAAAGTCCCAGAGTGCACTTTTATATTGTTGGGGTAAATCTCTCTTTTGCTCACTTTAACTAAGGCAATTATGTTCCATAGATGGCATCTGCTATGTTGTGCCATTGCTCCTTTATCCAGTTGGGTTTCTCTAATCTTCCCTTCTAGCAGCAGAGTATCTCCAAAACTCATGAACGGGAAGGTATAGGAAAGCTTAACAGAAATGCATAGATTTGCAACTGCTCCCATGTGAGTTAGGACAAGAGCAACAAAAATACATTAAAGTTACCTAAAGTGATTTTTGTGATGTGTATTTTAAATATAGAAACAATATTTAATTTGTTTTTAATCCATGAATTTCAACTTCTGCTTGCTTCTAGAAATAGATTGAATAGAGTTTTGATGAATTCTGTTTCTTGACCTCAGGGCTTCCAAGCCCACTACCAAGCCATAGCTTACACTATTTGGGGATGACAGTGGGGTTTGGATTCCCGCTTGTCCTTGCTTTGAAGTGTTGTGTTTGTTCTGCCAGAACTGCAGAATTCAAGAGGACGGAAGATGACCTCTTCAGCTGATTTTAAATCACCAAGAAGGTGCACTGAGCATTGCTTGTGGAAATAATAATTGATAAACTGTAACTGTTTCCCAGCAAAGTTGGAACCATTGTAGGCCAAAGAGAGAAATGAAGTTTCCTAAATGTCAGGGAGTTATTTAAAAACCTAATACTTGCAACAAAGTTGAAAATGGGAGGAGGAGTAAGTGAAAAGTTACCTCTTCTTCCATGTCTAAGAGAAAGTCTTATCCAGTTCTTCGAAAGACTTTGTGGAGATACGTACCAGCAAGGATGGACTGCCCTGAATCCTGAGCCAGCAGAAGCACTCCTTGTGCCAGCCTGACTGAGGTGCTGCATGGACAGGAGGGTTTAGGAGGGGATTCCTGCATTGGATTTGGCCCCACCGACCAAATCGCATGCACCTCCCTTCCCATGCAGCGTGTGAGTCTCTGAACAGCCTGAGACACCTCACTATCCCATTGTAGCGTGGCAGGGTACTGGCAACTTTGGCTTTTGAATCCTGCTTTAGTGGCCAGGTGCCTGAAGCAGAGATGTTGCAGGGCCTAACCTTTCGTTACTCAAGGCCTTGAGCAGATTTTATGCATAGATTCAGAAAGTTTCCAAACTTTCTAATTCCCCTTTTATGATGAATCTTGTCCTACATCAAAATGTGGTGACAGAGATGAAGAATTCTGTTCTTGCCAACAAAATCTACAAGGGTCACCCATGTTGCATTACAGGAGTTGAACAATTTAAGTGTGATTATAGTATGCTGGTTTTATAATTAGCACTATCTAAGCTTATTCATGTAAGCCAGCCTCCTAGTGCTCTAATTCACATTTGATCTGCAAGGCAGGAAATTTGCATGCACTAAACGGCTACACTTTACAAAAGGTGGCCAATCATTGAAGAAAAAAAATCTTTGCATTTATTGTTCATAGAGAACGCAGTTGGTATTAACATGGCTATAATTTGCAAAGCTAAAAAAGTTCCATTGTAATTTAATAGATTAATGTCCAATTCTTGTTAAGTGCTACTGTACTTTTCTTGTAGCAGGAGGGATTGTTGCTGTAAAAGCTGATGAATCTCACTTTGTGAAAAGGTAGGTGAGGTGACATTTTAAGGTTGAAACTAGCAATTGTAATTTGGAATCAATACTTTAGGCACTAGAATAAGGTAAGGTACTGTTCTGTCCTAATTGGCTGGAAGCTAAAATGTTAATGCCAACCCAGCAGATGTATCCCCAGCCTGTAGTTTCCCATGAAGATTTGGTTTGCAAATAGATGAGTTTCTATTTATGGGTAAAGCAAAGCCTAATTGTGAGTCTTCACAGTAGCAAGAGCTGCAACGACTGCGAATTTAAGGGAAGTGACTGTCTGATCGCACTGATGCCTTAGAGCATACCAATGAGCTGCATCAATGTATCTTTTCCAATATGTGAAAATCTTCAATATTCAGCAGAATGTAGACAGTAAATATCGCATTGTTTTTCACAGCAAAGTGTTGCAAAATCAGAGAAATATGGCAAACTCTAATTGGATTGAAAACAATTATTTCCTCTCAAATAGATTTCTGATTGCAAACTAATATAATCCAGTGATGTCCTAAGTAATAACTGCAATGCACAGATGGTGCCAAATTGAAAGACTAAGTGACTGAAAAGTGTTGACATGGTAGATTAAAAATTCATCCTAAAAATATTTCTATTTAAGTGTGTTTCCCACATTCCACCTCCTATACAGACTATCAGATTTTGTAGTTGTATGGCATTTTCTCCTATTTTCAGTCCAAATAATGTTACACTTAAAGCTTTTTTTTTGGGGGGAGGAGGGGATAAGGAGGGGGCAAAGAGAAAGCACACCTTACGTATAAGTAAAGCCAAGAGTTTATTGTTAGTATAATTAAAATCTTGAGAGTGTGTTTATTATTAGTCCAGACCTAATTGCTGCAGAACAAGAATAATAATGCAGTAAAAATTGCTACACACACACACACACTTAGCTACTACCCCTTTTTTTTTGGTGTTATGCTTACCCTCCTGCTGCTAATCTGAATCCTAATCTGTGGTTCCATTCTGGTGTGGCAGGGAGTGACAAAGAGTTGTCAGCATCTGGAGTCCTTTGCCAGGAGGAATATGATGCTGAGTATGTTGGTGTTTTCTTCTTCCTCTCTCTCAGATTGACTTGGCATCATTTTTGTATCTCAGCTAACAGTCTTTTACATCTTTCTCTTAGCTGGTCTACAGTTCCAGGTTACAACTAAATCTACTATATACTTTATGTATGTTAGATATTATTTGTGTTTCCCCTAAAACCAGTTTTGTCCAGCTCAAGATCTGCATGTTTTTAACTGACCGTGACTGATCTGTCTAGAGATGTGAGGTCTCTAGTGCCAAGCCCAGGCCCCTTCTCTTCTCTTCCTGTGCCGGTACTCCTCTATGCTGCATCCTGTGTCTCCATTTCCCAAGGCCTCTTCTTTTGCAGCAGCCCTGTATTTCTCTATGCTACTTTACT
Source organism: Syrrhaptes paradoxus (assembly GCA_013400615.1). NCBI lineage: Eukaryota > Metazoa > Chordata > Aves > Pterocliformes > Pteroclidae > Syrrhaptes > Syrrhaptes paradoxus. Next base: position 41,856 of record VZTO01009974.1, read on the forward strand.
GTGCTAGAGTCATCAGTTTTTGATTTTACAGTGTAACTGCTTGTTACTGCTTTCTGTATGAAACTGTGGTTGTACCACACAGAGACAAAAAAAAGAGTAAAACAAATTAGCCATAGACACCTGATCAGTGTGAGAAATTGATAAATGGAGTTAAAACAAAGCTGAAGGCAGGTCAAGGGTAGTCCAGACAGAGCAGACCTGCCAAACTGCAGTCCTGAGGCCTTGTAAACTCAGTACAAAGCTTACGGCCTGCTATCAGCCATGGCAATGCCATATGACAGGGCTACATGGTTATACTAATCATAGACGAACTATGTTAAAGGTACAGCTATTTAATATTGCCTTTGGCGAGGGACTGTGTTGCCTCCGCCATGTTGATAAGCATTATTAAAAAGCTCTTCTCCCTTTTGATAAAGCTTGAATGTATGCTCTTTGTTTAAGCTGCAACACTTGACTGAGAGACAGAAATTTAAATTTGGTTGGTTTTGAGCACTGAGGAAATGCACACAACCTGTCAAACTTGCAACCTGTGATGTCCTGCAAGCTGCAGGTATGCTTCCAATGAGAAGCACCTCGGCTGTCTGTTTGTCTGTCACTAAATCACCTGCCCCATTCAGCAGTGGACCCACATAATCTTTTGTCAACCTTTTGCTGCTAAAGTGGCAACAGAAGCTCTTCTTGTCCTCGACGTCCTTAGCAAACGTCAGCTCCAGTTTATCTTTGGATTTCCTAAGACCATGCTTACCTGCCCTAGAAATGTTTTAAATTCCTCCTTTGAGCCCTGTTTAGCTAAACTGGATACCTGATACATTTGCCTGTTTTCCTAAGTATCAGAATGGATTGTTCTTCCCCTTGGAGGATACTGTCCTCGAAGACCTGCCAACTTGCCTGAACTCCATGTCCTTCAGAGGCACCTTTTGCGGAATCCCACTGATCTGTTTCCTGAAGAGGCTGAGGTCTGCTTACTGAAGTCTAGGATTTTGCACTCTGGTGCTCTCCTTCCTCACTCCTCTCAGGGCTTTGAACTCTGCTTCTTCATGGTCACTACAGCCAAGGCTGTCACACCTTTGTGAATAGCAGATCCAGCTGTGTGTCACCCCTGCATTGGCCACCCTGTACCTCTGTCAGGAAGTTACCTCACCCTCCAGAAATCTCCTGGATTGCTTTTGTCCCTTCCAAGAGAGGTCAAGGAGGTTAAAGTCTTACCTAAGAACCAGGGTCTGTGATAGAGAGACTTTCTGAAGTTGTTTAGGGAAGACCTCAACCTCTTTCTCATGCTGGTGGGGTGATTTGTACCAAACTCCCCTCACGAGGTTCCTCTGTCTGACCTCTCCTCTTCAGAGGGATCTAAGGTGTGTGAGGGGAAAATAGTGGGTTATCAGGAAATATCCTCGTCTGAGGCTTCATCTCTTCAGGAGACAAATAGACTGAGACCCTGATGGGTATGTAAGCTGGCAACAGGAAGTGATACTAAACAGTAGGCTGGTAGAAGATGTTCGTAAAGCTAGTTTCCTGCCTGCTAACAGAGATACAGGATTTCAAGTAAGCATTTCAAGTATGTTAGTGGAAAATGATCTGTTACTGTCAAGAAATTATTGAGTTTTCATTGAAACCTTTGATCAGAAGTGGAAATCTTTTTGGTTTTCACAGAAGTTTTCTAATTTTTTTAAAAAAGAAAAAAGTTGATACTTTCTGCAAGAAAGGACTTTGCTTTCTAAACAGCTCTGATGGGCATCAGAGCACAGAATACTGTTTGGTTTGAATGGCAATAAAAACAGCTTGCTTGTAAGGGTATTGAAGAGTGTCCTCTGATTGTGTATTTTGCCAGCAGTCCATTATGCAGGTAAAAGCAATGCATTTTGGAAGTGTATTGAAGTATATATATGAACAGAGCTGGAAAAAGATGACTGAAAGTTTTAGCTCATGTTTAACTCAACCACAGTTTCATTCTGAACTGTTTGAAATTTGCCTTTCTCTGTAGAAAGGTACTAAAGTTTAAAAGGGTGCTTAATATTTTGCTAATTTCCTTTCTTAATTTTTTTTTTATTCTTCTAGCTTTGTCATCTCTCCCCTGCACCCAATGTCACTTTATGTGGTACTTGAGAATATGGCTGTCAGTGCATTAAAAACATGAAATGTGAATCTCACCCCTATGAAGCTAATGTTAATATGAATTCATGTAAGCTAGCTGCAAAGTACTTTTCACACAAACGAAAAAAAAAGACAAAGAAAAAAGAAAACCATGTATCTTAGTGACATTTTTGCCAGAAACAAACCCATTTTCAAATTTGACTAAATTGTGAAAGTGTGATAGTGGTTTTTCATTTCATCATGAATATTTCAAACACTTCTGATTTCTACACATGTTATGATTACTAACGTGTGAAGTCAATTAAGTATATGTTTAACCATTTTTTTCCTCTGGCAGATGCTCATGAGAAATTAAACTTTTAAACTAAAACAAACCCACAGCCAGAATATATGGTTAACCTAGTCTTGAAAAACAGGCAAAAATCACTGTTGGATTCTTAATTTCTTTTGTGTGTCCTAAATGAAAATATTTTTTTATCCTGTTACAACTACTGTATATTCTTCAGTAGACACTAGGTGTGAAGGTCAGCAATAAATTCTTCCTGCTGCGGTGTTTTCTAGGCCCTGAAATCACATATAATGTTCATTTTCTTTGCATTATTTTGTGATGTTACTTGGTTGAGCTAAAGATTGATTCAAGATTATCTTTGTTGGGGGTGGGGAGTTGAGAGGAAGGGAAGGGAATTTCTAACTCATAGTTCATAGTTGAGGAGACTTGTAGATTTGGCCTTTGTTTTCTTTTCTTTCTTTTTATTGAAAACATTTCCAGAGAGGCAGGGGAGAGTGTCTGTACTGCCATGTGTTTAGGATGAAGGGGAGCAGGTGGAGGCTTCTGGGAAGAATAGAGCTCTCTTGTATTAGCCTCTGCTGCTTTCTCATTTGAACCAGGAATAACAGCATTCTAAAATCAGGTTCCTAATGACTTCCAAAGGGCTCTGAATCAAACTGTGATGTAGTTGCTTTCTCAATTTGGTCCTTGTGACTGAAGAGGCATTCCAAACCAACAACTACAAACCCAATGCCACCGCTGGTGCGCAGCAGTGCGATAACCTCACATAGCTCCGTGACATGGTTGGTGCAAGTGTCACTCACCTGTGCCTAATCTGCCATTGCAAGTGACTTCAGAGTTGTGTTCGAGTCTCTAATGGGAGTTGGAGGTCACCAAAATTCACCTCTTTGCCTTCCTTGTCAGTGAGCTCTATACCACAACATTGTTCCTCTCAGAGAGAGGGGAAAGGGCAGGATTGCTGTTCCTGGCGGGGCTTCTGCAGTCTCTTAATTGAGCTGTTAGTGCTGATGGTTTGAAGCATGAGAGCACAGTGGGAAACTGAGACAGGAGAAAACCTGCATGGTGGGGCTCTCATCTCCTGCTTTAGGTTGTACATATCCAATCAGTGGACAAACACAAGGCCTGTGAGGCTGTATGAGGCATAATAGAAGGATTTTTTAACCTTATTTTCTACCCCTTTTTCATACTTGCACAGGAATTGGATAAGTTTCTCCTATAGTCAACTAAGTTAAAGCCTGCTTCAGCTTGCTGCCACAGTGTGACTCTGTCTCCTTCAGCATGCATTGTCTCCTAGGACACATACAGCATCTGGAGAAGAACATAGCAGAGGTAGTCAAGCAAATCTGTCCAAAGGAACTGCTCCTCTTGATATAAAATCTCTTATGCCGCTCCTTACAGGTTTTTTGTAGTTAAATAGGCTCTAAAATCTGTTGTCCAGCTATGGGAGTGTTTTCCTCTGAGAAAATATTGTGGATGAAAGCTGCAGAATCTCCCTCAGGGGATCCACACATGAGGTATAATATAGGGTTGTACTGGGAGTCAGCCTTGGGAGAGGAAATTAATATAGTTTAAGTGCACTGTGAGGTCCCCAAGACTGTCCATGTTGCATCAAAATCTACTGCAAGTCCCGATAGCCACTTAGCTTTGGGAAGCTACCAACTTGCCTAAAGATCATGGTCCCTGCCTTCTCCTTCTGCCTGGGATGTCTCAGTCTCAGCTCTTTGAAGTCACCTCGAATATCTTCCAGGGATGAGGCAGTTTCCTTACCCACCAGAGTCAACAATGAGGAGGTCCTGTGAACTGTAACATCAGTTTTGGCAGCCTGGCTCTGAAATATCATAGGAAGCTCTCAGACTATTAATCTCAGTATGATTTCTTTATCACTCTTTTCATATAAGAGAGCAAGGTGCCTAGGGTTTTATGTGAATTAATAGGATTTTACAAAGTGTTTTGCTTCTTTCATACCAGAGCTTTGCACAGCAGCCTTTTAATGTCATACTGTGAGAAACTCTAGTCTTTTTCAGATTCTTGTTATGAATGTCTGACCAGCTAGTGGCATTATTCAGATATTTAACATTATATATAGCTACAAGTTTTATTGGATAGCATAGTCACTCCCAGTGATTCAAAACCCTGCCTTTTGGTGACAGAGTACTATGAACAAATACAGAGGAAAATAAACCAAAATAAGTCCCTTAACTGAATGTTATTAAATGTGCATGCAAGTATTCAGGTTTTGTTACCATTAGGTCAAGATGTTGAATACTACTGAAAATAGTGTTGCATAAGCCATTTTATTGGAAAGGAAGTTTTTCTTTTAACATTGCAGTATGCAAGTTCCAAAAGGGTTGTTACTTTTCAGGCTTACAGTGTAGTTGTTTCTTTGCCTCTCGGTAATTCTGAACCTTTTTAAACGGACTTTTTAATAAAGGCAATGCAGAATAACTCTTATCATCCACAGAACTTTTTTTTTAAAAAGCAGAAGAACCAGGAAGACTATGCAAAAAACCTT
>VZTO01009975.1:1046-57609 GCA_013400615.1 Syrrhaptes paradoxus
GATAGTTCATTAGAAAAAAAAACTCAAACATCTGAAGCCATGTTCTACCTATAGTTCAGGAAAGGTGAACTTCTGTCAATCACTACAGGAAAACACAGGAGGGGGGAAAAAAAAGTGACAGTTGCATTTTATATGTAGTTTCTATATCCCAAAGCTTTTACAGCCTAAGTCAGATCAGTTTTAAGAGACTGAAAATCCATGTTTTTTCAACAAGCTCATCATATATGAAAGACAAGAGCAGGCAGGGGCATCTGGACACATATGAGATTTTACACACAGAGGTCCACTCTTGACCCGGACTAACTCTGGGTTCAGGGACACACGTATTTACAGTCAATTTACTTTCTCTGCTCTCTTCTTGCATGTACACAGAAACTAGTTGCATCCAAAAGGAAATAGGTTTGGTAGTGGGTACTCTCCCAGTGCTTGGACACACCTGAACTACAGTGAATCAGGGTGAACTCAATGTATCTCTGAACTCCTCCATATGCTAAGCAGTGAGCTTCATATTTAGGGCACTCTGGGAGGTACCTGTCTGTTCCTCCTGCTGGAGATGACCCGCTGTATAGAATACAAAAACATTCACCCAGGAAGAGCACAAAATTATTATCCAGATTAGCAGATAGCACGTGCTGCTGACAGGAGAGAAGAGACATACATTCAAGCCTGATAGACAAAAGAAAGGTTAAATCTAAGTGCTCTGACCCCTTAGCTAGAAAAGGGCTCCATTACCTTCTCCGACAAACCACTGCAAATTCAGTGACAACATATTTACTTCCTGACTACAGTGCTTACTAGTGTGTAGCTTTGGGATGACCAAAATCACATCATTGACAAATTCCAACTGTTTTGTTTGTCTCCATAAATTCGGCAGACATACATTTTTCAATATGAAGGGATTCCCATCAAAGACTAAAGAAGTGAATGGAAGAAGAAAAACACTTCCACCTGTTTAATCCTTCAATTTTTTATTTTTTTCTCTCCAATAGTCTTTAGGAAAGAACACAGACTAGAGAGGAAAGCAGCAATAGGCATGGGCAAATACATGTCCTCATATTTTTGCAGGATGGAAGATGATCAGGGGAACGTAGAAGTTAGATACGGAATATATCCACCTTCTGAAATCTAGGTCAACTCTTTCTCCCTGGGTAGTTTTGCAGTCTGCATTTAGGAAGCTTTTAGCTGAGCTTCATCCATGTTTTGTACATTTCCAACCTCACATACCCACCATCTGGAGAGGCCATTCTAAGGGTAGAGCTGGGGAATGCCATCACAAGAAAGCAGTTCTTTTTTTTTTTTTTTTTTTTGTATGACTGAACTGCTGAGAATCTGAAACACACTTATTGCAGCACAGTGAAACCTAGTGACAGATGGGAATAATAACTTAAAAATAAATCTCCTTTACGCAACCAACTTTTACATTCATTGAACAAATCATTAAACCTACAATATATTTGTGTGTGCTGTGCATTAACAGAAGAAGCACTGCAGGGCATTTTTCTTAAAAAGCTAATGTTCTCTGACTATCATTACCACTAGATATAAAGGGTAAAATCTTAGTCCTTACAAAGTCAACAAAACTCCACTCCTTTTTAGTGAGGACCAGGATGCCACCTAAAAAAACACCCATCACAGATAATCTTAAATAAAAAGTATACATTCAAATACCTCAAACTATGAAGAGGTACAGCTTTGGAGACAGATATCTCCAGTTTTGGAGACAGTTGGATCTGTTTCTCATTTCGTCCTTACTTTGCCACCCAACCTCAACTATAAAGAACAACGTCCAGACCACATCATGTCCAAGATCCTGTCCATATCTTCCAAAGTAAAACGTCTTTTTTAACCAGAACTGACCATCAAGTCATGAGGAGTTATGTTCAAATTAAGCTATTTGGATTGCGTCCTTTTCATATCAGGTTTGCTAAAGGGTTCAAGCGCTGCCAAGTTTTAAGAAGGTTATGTAGTAGCCCAAGGAATTGAATTATTTAAAGTTTTAAAGAGAGCTATTAACCAGCACCTTTCTGATACCACTAGGTTTAAGGAAGCCAGTACATGTGAAACAGTGACTCTGCTTATCACTTCAGGAATGTTTTTATGAAGGCACAAAATTAATGGCACATTCTGTATCTTCCTAAAATCTATTTAGAGGTAGACTAAATAAGTATTGCCATTTTTAAAGATAATTCCTTCAGAAATACACGCTGTATTTAGAAATAATTAATCTAGTTATAAAAGTACAAGAAGAATTAATCAACTGCATTTCACTAACCGACAGGTCCTTTAACAATCTCAAAGTACAACAGAAAAAAAAATTACATGGGTACACCTTACATCTGAAGGGACTAATCTGACCTCTGTTAGCTAACAAGATTTAAAGGGATTGAAAAGATTTTCTGTATTTTAGAAGATATATGTCAATGCTGAGAACAGTTAACTTCTATGTTTCGCTTTTATTTCTCAATTAGCTTTTTTTGAACTTACTGTATATCAATGTATTTCATTTTCTCAACACCTCTTAATCAGAATGCTATGTTATCACCCGATACAGAAATAAAATACCAGGAGAAATCAATAGTCAGAGGAAAGGGTCAGGTAGGGGTCAGTGCTGGATAACTGATATGTCTGTCTTATTCATATCATAGCATAAGATCACCTTCCAGCAATGAAGAGTCAAAAAATGGACTCATAAGGGGAAAAGGATTTATTTTAACTCAGCCAAGCAAGTTGCATTAATTGCCTAAATAACTACAACCATCTGAAGTTTACAATTTCCCATCACTATTTTGAATTTCAAGGAAAAAAAGGCCAAATAAATTTTTTGTTGTTTTTGGATAAAATTTTCTCTATTTTTCATCCAGCTCTACAGAATAAGATACCTAAATCACAGCTGCTCTTTTTCCTTTCTTCTAACAAATCAAGTGCAAAGGTACACATGGCTGGAGTCTGTACAGGTTACACTTTCCTCTGAGGATCTTTATGCATGTTTAATAACCTGCAAGCAAACCGCTTCTCACAGTTGAGGAGCATACAAAGGATACTTCAAAGGTTTCACCCTTCCATCAGCATCTATTTTGATGAAGCATGTATGAACTTAAATACCTTGAACATGTCCACCTCTCCATCAAATGTGGCTGAAATCAATCCCTAGGTTCAAAAGCTATGAGGCAAGGTGTTAGTCTCCCACAGACACACTCAGAACATGACTGTAATCTCATTTCCTTAAGGATAAACCAAAAAAAAGAGAACTTAAAATTACATTTCATGTATACCACCTGTGTACATCAGCCATAGGAGACTCTGAGACCTGATGGGGGTTTTCTGTAGCACTATTGAAACAGTGTTTTCCCAAACACAGTTGTAGTGAAAGCATTTTGATTACCAACCCAGAGCAATCTGGGGTTAATACACACTGCTCAAGGAGACAATTAAATTCAATGAACAGGGACTGAATTTACCTGTAATGGCAACACACCCGTGAGAGAGCAAGCTGAAGAGTACCTGACAAGTTGCTTCACTGCATCATTTCCAGGATGTTCTTTTAATCTAGTTTTGGGGTCTTTTCCAAAGGAGAAATATCTTTTCAACACAAGAAAAATAAATGTAATCCCACCTCTCTGCCTTCCCACTTTGCCTCACCAGTGACAACAAAACAGAGCAGGCACAGGCCATCATGTGTTATGTTTACTTTTACAGAACAGCACTGCAAACTGAAGATACTCAGCACTGAATCAAGATATCCTCCTTTTCTTTTAAAATTTTGTCACATATTTGCACACATAGTTACACCATCCACAGGAGTAATGCTGACATCTTTGAAAGCTTGTGCTTCTTTATTTCAATATTAATTTTTATTTTGAAAAAATGTTAATTATAGCCAAAAAAAAAAAGAACTGGAGACTTTACAATAAAATCTTGGAATGGAAACAAAACATTTGGCTGACCAGAAGCAATTGTTTCATTACTATTTTCAGTTTAAGAACAACAACAAAACCTCCAGGTTTGGGGTTTTTTTTGTCCTGTGTATAGACAAAATTTTTTTCAGGATGTTAGCATTTTTTCACACAACATGAAAATGGTTTCCCATTCCCTCTGAAACACCACCTCTCCTGTATGTTTAAAGTTAAACAGGTGCATGAAGTTCATTGATTTTTCCATGACCTGAGCACGGGTAGAATGCCTTGATGACATACATCCAAAATGCTTTTTTTACACAAATCCCATGATTATGGAGTACACAGGCTAAATCACTATGAAATGACTGATGAACAAGTAAGCCACCTTTGGATAAGACAACACAACTCACAATTTGTTTCAAGTAGTCAGCTTTTGAAATCACTGCAGGCCATCATATCGATAGCTGGTTCCAGACTGAAAACTCAAGTTCTCAGAAAGCTATTCCTACCTTATCCATCACAATTTTTATTTGTGTTGCCACCAGTTGAAATGGGACTATGATTTAGCTCAACCATTTTGGTGTTTGTCATCAGATTATCATCTCAATTACACCAAATAACTTGATTTAAGAGTGCAAGTCTTTTCTTTCCTTAGAAATGTCCCCACTGGAGGGCAGGAGGATAATGAAAACATAGGAAAGTCAAATGATCCCTTCTACCTACAAAGAAATGTTTGAAATCAAGGAGGTGTTAGATAAGGGAGGCTTGATTTTCATTTTGCACTAATAAAGCATACTGGTTTATGTTTTAAACAGCAGTGGTCTTGAATTTTATCAGGGAGTTTCCAGGCAAATGACAGATAGAATAAGTCTGCAGCGGGGTGCTACCTGGAATCTGGGGAGAGTGTGGTATGTCCAATAATCACCAAAATCCACCTGTTTTGTTTCCTGCTGCAAACTGGCCTCACAAGTGAGCAGATCACCTTTCTCTGCAAGATTCCTTGTCAGCACCTAAACATCATGTAGCGCTGAAGTCTACCTAGCTCAGGCCTAGTTAGGACTTTGAGACACTTTATTCAGCTGTTTCAAGTGTGCATACTAGAGAAAATCCCACTTGCTGGGAGAAGCCCATTATAGCTAAGGAGAAAAATAGCATTGTGGGAACAGTGCCAGAAGAGGGGATTGATGCTCATACAGATTTGGCCTGAGAATGTCAAGTAGCTTCTCTGACTTCCCCATCTATAATGCTGAAATGAGTTTTACCAGAATTAAAGGGATGCTGTGAAGTTAAATACACACAGGTTCTAAAGCACTTAGAGGACTTCAGCTGGAAGGCATGACAGAAACACTTCTTTATTATTTTTCTCACTCACTTAAGGAAATATCTGAGAGGAAAGCCAACATTTTATAGAACTTATAAAAATATGAGTAAGCTGACTCGTTTCCCATTCAGGTCAAAAGGAGCGTTTTCTACTGGCTGCCATGTGAGCAAGATTTGGACTAAAGGGCCTATGCCTATAACAATTCCTTATAAACAAGCTCCCTAAAACACCTTACAAATAGATGGCTGCTATTTGCCTGGGCTTCCACCCATCTTCCACCACGGAGACAAGAAGAGGAAGAAGATAATGAATCTGGCTAGAGATAAATGTTTGCATACTAATTTATTTTCCTCTGTTAAAACCGAGAGCAAGAACGACTGGCGATTTTGTGGACTGAATTCTGTGGGCTCCTCAAGTAGAATTAGAAAGACAACACACCACAAGCCCATCTCTGACTACAAAGAAGTTCCTCAGCTCCAAAGAGATGGACTCTTCAAATCATTTCTCCACAGTATCTTCAAGTACCATACTTCCACCTCATGATACTTAATTGTTTTATCTCAGTTGAGCCGATTTCAGAAGTCAGTTGAACTAGAGGATATGTTTACATTCCAGATGCAAGTTTATTTCCCAAACATTGTTCTGCCAGCACTGGGAACAGAAGCCCTGCTGTCTGGAAGTAGGCCAATCTCTCAGTACTTAAAACTCTATTCACAAAGTGCATATATTTGCTTTGAATAGGTTCATTGCTGTTTCAACTGGAAAACACTCTACATGATTTGAGTACACATCAACTTAACATACTCTGCATTGTCCTGAAAAGATACCACTGCCCTGTCACACGCATTGTTCTGCTGCATTATCTAGGAAGTTTTTGTGCCTGAAGAAATATTTGCACCTCCTACTTAGTTTCTACTTTAGCTAATGCTAAAAATACCACTAGTTGTCATCACAGTATTAATTATTCCCTCTTCCCTCCATCACTCACTTACCAACACAACAAAGGAGCATCCCAGCATGGAACACACATTGCCTGTGCAGAATGGGATTCTCAAGGGTCCTCCAAACACCTCCTGACAAAAACGTCAGAACAGCTACCCTGTATCACACCAAAAGCCCACCTAGCTCAGTTCCTGGGTCAAGGTCGAGGAGAGGTGACGGTACTGGAAGAAGGCCCAGCCAGAGGCCATCACTATGAGGAAAGCACTCACAGCTGAGCAGGCAGCTGGGTTCAATCAGCTCTGGGAGGAGCAGCAGAGCCAAGGCTGGAGATGGAGGTGAACGTGTTGAGACATTTATGCACTGCAGGGTGAGGATCCCCCCCTAACATGCTGCCACTTAGTGGGAATAGTCCTGAGAAGTGTTCTTTGTTCCAGAAAACACCACAATCACTGGGATGCTGACCCAGCAGCTACAGACAACGTGGCAGGGGTTGAATGAGCCCTGGGAGAAGCATGGCCTGCACCTCCTCAGTGAAGACAAGCAGAACTAGCCCTCCACAGAAAATGGGGTGGTGATCAGGACCAGCACCAGCTCATGAAACCCAAAGACTTTCCACCACTTTTACCTCCCCCTCCTTTCCTCTCCCTTTACCTTGCTTGAGTGTAACCATATCACTCAGTGTTGCTCACATAATATTTTTGTTAAAAAACCTTTTAAAAGGTCACTAATAGTCAGCAGTTTAGAAAGAGGATAAAAACAGGGTAAGCATGTGATAGTGTTTCCATAGAACACTGCCCAGCCTTGAAAAAGCAGCTGTTCATCAGCAGAACCTCTGGGCTTAGAAGCCCTCTATAGATATGCTTTCTTTCAAGAGTTTGCCTGGTCTCTTCTCAGTCCCACCTAGGTACCTAAATACATTGTAGAATGAGTCTGTGTGACTAGTCACGATACATGCAGGCTAAGTGACACTTTTTTGAAAAAAAAAAAATTCCTCTCTGCACCTGGAACTAGGCAAAATGTCCCACTCAGGTCTCCCTTTATCAGGGCAAACCACATGGAGACCTCTAATATCACAGCAAGCAGGAACAGCCACTCACGGGGATATCACGACACAATGCAGTGTTGCTGTGCCCACAGGTTCGTTTTCTTCTGCAGTTTCTATGATTCTCTGTAGTAACCTAATCTTTAATTTAATTTGAGATAAGACATACATGAATGCTTTCACTGTTAAGAAAAACATGCTCTGAAACAAAACCAAAATATCTTATTAATTAAAAATGTTTCAAGATTTCTGACCTGCATTCTGGTTTTCCTATACTTAGCTATAAATTAAGCCTGCCTGTGAATTTTGCTGCTTTAATGACTCGTGACTACAAAATGTGTCTTGAATGTAGGGGAGAGAAAAGGATTAGTGAGGAAAACACACATAACATTTTTCAGTGTCGTAAGTTTTAATCACCAGGAAACAAAAAATAAATGAGCTATGGGCATTGTATAATTGCAATAAATTTTGAGAAATGAGTAATGTCCAGAGAAACCCAATTAAGTTTAATAATTTTTTGCATCAGAGACTGGGAGTATGGGAGGAGGGGGGTAAATCTAACAAGTTACTGATGAATATGAAGTTTTCAACTGCAGAAAACAATGTTTAAATTAATATGACACACAGTGATACTTCTGGCTGCCTTTCTAATTGATTCTTCTTGTTAAACCAAGAGGAACTTGTGCGCAATAAGCAGACTGCTGAGTGGCTATCCCCTACCCAGAGATAACAGTTAACTTTAGCCAGGCACACAGTGGCTTGTTCATAAAAGAACAGACTCTTTTTTAATTTACTGGGACTTTGCTAACGGGTTTCTTGCCCAATGTAAGAGCAAGCAAAGACCAAGGGATCACAGTACTCTCCAAAACTCATAGCCAGCCAAAAAATTTAACCACTATTTGGCTCACATACATTACTTTTCCCTTCAAATGAAACCTGGAGCAAATGCTTATAAAGCAATAAAAGGAGAAAGTCAGGTACTTTTCTCTATTTGCTGATTAATCCTTACACATATCACAGTAAGTATCAAGCCAATAAAAAGAGTGACTTACATTAAAGCATTATCCAAGCCAAGGAGTTCTTGAAAGACCCATTGTCAAATGTGAAGCATTTGATTTCATTAGGTTCCACACCAGAGCCCTGATTTTCAAACCACTTCTGACATGCAAGCCCAGCAAAGAAGGTATGAGAGGAGCCTAGATGTATGAAACAATATGATCCCCTTACGTGGAGATAGATAAGGAACTTCTGACCCCCATCTGACAAACTTTGTCTTCAATATTAAAATGAGCAAGTCCAATTGGCTAGTTCTTTTAGCTAGTCTCCTAGCTTTCCAGAGTTTATTTTTTATTATTAAAAAATATAAAATTGTAACTTTTGGAATTCTGATGATCATAAAGAAAAGCAGAGTGTAACAATTCAGAGGTGTCAGGAACACATCCGGAATATCATTCAGAAACAAACTGCCCTGTTCAGCTCAGTGAGGTATTCAACGATGATAAATTATATGACAGCACTCGTGATCATTTCATTCCTTGTACAGCAAGTGGAAGGAAACTCAGATATCACGAGACCAGAACTGACAATCAGGAAGTCCTGTCAAGTTTTATCATTCTATCTGTCCCATTTACTGTCCCTAGTAACACTAATTGACACTGAACACAAAATGGCAGATCATTTGCTGTAACATTATTTGGGAAAGTATCACTGACCTTTAATTTTACCCTGGGCAAGCTCAGGAGATTGGCAGAGTTCAAGGATACAACAGCTTCACAGAAGAGAACCATGTTTGGGGGCACAGATCTGTAGCACCCAGCAGGTGCTATACCTCATTTCAGCAACTCAGAGAGAAATTCTTCATATAGGGGACTGAAGTGTGAAGATTCCTCTCCTCCCCTCACTCAACTTGTAAAGGATTTCCCATCCAGAGAATGCATTTGGTCCTTCTTGGATACTTTACTTTTTTCTAACATGTTTGTTACAAGGTAACACCACGTACACCAGTGAATTATGATCAAAGGTATATAAACAGAATAAATTTGCTTTATTTTTCCCACTTAACAGAAGAAACAGCTGAGACCATCCTTTCAGCATATAGTACAGCACGCTACTCATCTTGCCTTGCAGCTCATAGAACCTTGTATAGATCACTTTTTAGCAGATGTTCACCAATAAATCGCTGCAAATCATTAAGTTAATTACTCTTCAAAAAGAGATTAATGAGAGAGTTACTAGACCAAACCTGTAATTCAAACTGGCCTACTTCAAGAGTTATCAACAAACTTTCCAAGAAAAAAAACCACTTACGGCAATATAGAGAGATCCAGAGTTAAACTCCAACGCTTTATGTCATGGTGACAAACTGGAAAGTTGAAGGACCAGGAAGCAGGACACTTTTTCAGTGATAAGTCGTTACATTTGGGTGCATCCAAGAGGCCTCCCAAGCCACAGTCAGTCCGCACTGAGTGCTGTCCCCTGACTCCAGAGTTGCAGAAGGAATGAGCCCACACCCTCAGAAGCTGGAAGGGTTGGTCTCTTAACAAAGCAAGAGAAGCTCGTTCTTTTAGCCATGATTGTTCAAAGTTGCATCTCTGTCAACCCTGCAATAAACTGAATTTTGTCAGTTCAGGTCCTTGCATACTCCTGCTGCTTCTTGATTCAAAGCTTGTCAAAAGGAAGTTTAAGTGAAATTAACTCCAAAAACTGTTGAAAGGGCTGTAAAGCAGGTTGTGAGGAGGTGCAGCTGCTCCAAGCACTGCAAAAGAAGTCATAAAGTTTTCCAGACCTATGTGAGAAATATCTCTAGACCAGAAGGGTGACAGTAATTAAAATAGGATAGAAAATGTATTTTAAAGACGAAGAGTCTTCTTCACATCTCAGAGAACAAGATGCTTTATCTCTACTTAGCTGTTTATTAAATGTTCCAGGCAAAGCAACTAACATTAAAAAAAAAAAAAAAAAGTACGTTGGTGATGGTATCTCAACAAAACATTAATTTACTTAGAAGAAAAAATCAGGAATCTTTCTTTACAAGAAAAATCAAGTAAGTGTTATTTTTATCCTTCCACTGAATTGTGCTTTACATGTAATGTTGGCAATAGCACCCACAATACCCCTCCATACCCAAGTCATGTCCTTTTCTTGCATTTACACCAGAGAAACAAAAATGGTTAAGTATCGTAAAATGTAGCTATTCATGACTTGGGAGTTCAGACTGTATTTAGGTGCTATTTTGAGCAAAATTATATATTAGGAGATTTTATATTATTACAGCTAGTTAAAAATAAGACTTTTAAAGATTGTTTGGTTCTTTTAATGTGTGCGAAGGTCCAGAGCTGAGAAGAAAGAGGATGCCTGGTCAGTTTAGTACACTAACAATGGAAAGAAGAGAAGAGAGGAGCCAGTTTCTTTATGGTGGAGTATGGAAAAGGTATGCTGTGGTTTTTCTCAGCTAAAATTAGAGACATTACCTTAACTATTCTTTTCTTTACTTTTATGATCTGCGTTAATTATTTGGCATATAGGTTAAATTTTGGTTTTGCATGCAAGTTCAAACGCACAACAAGAAGAGGGGAAGTTCCCCATTGTTCAGCAAATTCTCTGCTTCCTATTGTTCAGTGCTGGATTTTAATTGTGCAAGTTACAGCATCTTAACCATTTTTCACTTTGCCTTTTATTTTATAGCTTCTGTTATATGTTAAAGAAAATGTTCCTTTCACTGAAGCAGCAGCATACCAGCAGCTCCTGAAACTGCAAGATAAGAATTCTCACCTGACTTTGCATAACAAATGAGACATGCCTTGCAGAATTCACCCATTTTATTCCAGGAAGGGGAAATGTGTGCACTGGGAGACAGAAACAGAAATGAGAAATGCCGGGTGACCTTGGGCAAGTCACTTCACTTCTTTTGTTCTCTTTGCTGCTGTTTTCCTTGCTACCTTTGGTCTGTCTTGTCCAATTAAAGAAATCTGAAGCAGGAGTGCCCTTTGCTTTGTCAGCACATCTAGCCAACAAGGAGCTGACCTCACCTGGATACAATTGCAATAAGTAATAACCATGACAACAATTTACAAGTGATGCTCTGCATTTCTAATACTCTCACTAAGAAGTGTTCCAATAACTTCTTAAAGCACATGTGTAAGTTTTCTCTTACAATGGGAAGCTACTCTTATACTCCTGTCAGCTTTAATAGACTTGAAAAGCTTAGATTTTCACCCTGACGACTTCTCCTGGAAGGCTGTTACAGGAGTCTAGTGCTCCACTGGTCTGAGAAAAACTCTTCTGATTACAAACCCAAATATACTCTTGGACAACTCTTACCCTTCACTCCTACACCAGCAAGGTCTTCTCCTCTGGTGTTCATGCTTGTGCTGTATTTAGAGACAAATCACAGTCTTCCAGGACTATTTTACTAGGTGAAACGGGCCAAACTCTCCTCTGAGTTACATGTTAAGGCCCCACTAGAACCTCTGCTTTGAGCTCTAGTCCATCACCCGTGCAATCATTATAACCCAAATCTGGACTTAAGTTCCTATTAAACTAGGTCAAAAACCTTTCGGTTCTCTACAGACAGACTGTCAGGGGCAACCAACCCTGCGTTTCCATACACTTCTCCCCAAAATAGAAGAAAGGGAACTGTGTCCTTGCTCCTGAAATCCGTTGCTCAGTGCTGTTCTTAGCTGCCAGCACACAGCAACCATCCCAGGAAGGCAGTAGAGAGAATAAACTCCCCTTTCATTATATGTTCTTTTCCTTCCAGTTTAGGATTGTCTGCATATATCCGCATAACTATGTTTAACTGGGTCTAGGGTGCAGAAGCTGTTGGGACTAACGACATGAAAAAAGCAAAAAGAGACAGGAAAGTTCAGTTTAGAAGAAAATACTGTAACATGTTATATGTTTGTAGTAGGAATGATGACTTTCAAATGCCCATTGAAAGGAAATGTATAATAAGATCTTTTCTTTCTCTATCCTTTCTATTGACAGCATATCACTTTCAAATATCCTAATTTTGCTGGGTGAAAATGTATGCTCTCTTTAATACAGATAAGTCATTTGCCGTACATAAATCTTGTTAATTTGGGATTAACGTTGCTCAAGTAATTGAAGTGACCTTATGCAAAACACATGACTATAGTTTTGTACTGAAGTCCTACTGGTTATCTGTAGGGCTAACTTCAGTCCAGTGGTATTAACAGTTGGGTTGGCTTTAGCTTTACAGCTTCAGATGTCTCCAAAATCCACTTTAAAATAAAGGTCTTCTGTTAAATCTTCCAAAGACAAATGAATGTCAGTCGGTTGTTCCCAGCAGCTAACTGTGAGAAGCACAAACTCTTCAATAAGGCTTGAAGAGTCAAAGATCACAGACAGAAACCAAGGATGCAGAAGCTGTGGTACGTTCCCCTCTAATTTCAACAGCCACCAAAAAAAGATGAACAGAAATGAGTTAGTGGGTGGAGGTGGCACTGAAATTGCTATCAGGCAGGTATTGTCACAAGCATTAGCTTTGAATCTAGTATGAACTTCTTTGTCTCTAAACAAAAGCTCAAAATAACTCTCCACTATACTGCAGAACAGCACTTTTAGTGTGAGAGAGAATTGATTAGCAAGAAACTGCTGCCAGATTAATAATTTATCAAGTACAAACTATGGTTATTTTCATATGGTAAAAAAAAAAAATCCGCTGGGAAGTTTACACAAAAAGAAACTTCACAAAAAACCAAATGCTACTGAATGGGCAAGGATGTGAAATATAGAATGTTGTTTTGTTCAATAACGCTTTGGGGTGGTGGTCATTTAAAATGCTTCTCATGCACACAGTCAAAGACCGAAGTATTAATGGAGACAATTACAGAGCACCATAGCAATGAGTTGCTAAGGTTGGAAAGTTTATGATAAAATAGTGTTTACACTGATAAAGCCCTACTGATTTTCATATTGCAAAATATTTTGACCTCCCAGATTACTACCTAGGATTACTGTATCTTCCCCTAGGAACATGATCACTGTTTCAAATTAAGACACAAACACCAGCGTTGTCCAATTTTGCAGATGACACAAGTCCATTCAATAACATAGTTCCATTATTTGCATATGGTTTCCAAGGACTTTCTTCAAAAACAGCTCACAGTATTAAAAGTGTCACCTGCTTTTCTCCTGTTCATTAAATCTGTATTCATTCACTGCATACAACAGCTCTGTTCACCTTCCTGATATCAACAAAGCTAAAGAAGGATGGACTGACCTCAAAAGGCGGCTACATTATTATAAATTTCAAAGCAGGGGTATTTCAAAGACTGTTGCCTAGGGTCACTTCTGATACAAATTCTGGACATTCATGTTGAATTTTATAAGACACTGCTATTCAGTCAAAGCTAAGTTCAAGAGAAGCATCCTGTTAATGTGACGCGTACGTTGCTGCTGATACAGAAGTCATTATTGAAAGAAATGTACCCAGCAACACACTACAGAACAAGAACCAGTATTGTACAGTTTTGCAATAAAAAGGAAAAGGTTTCATCTTTTCCATCAGTGGCCTGTACAAATCAAGGGAAACAGGTATCTGAGTTATGGGATACCAAGTACCTAGCACCTGACTGGTTACAGAAATGGAGATGAAACCAGAACAAATCCTAGCTGCACAGAGTTCACTGCTTAGAAGAATGACTTTTCTGAAAAGCATATTTTTGAATACATACATTGCAGTGTCTATCAAAACAGTGCCACTGAAGTAGAGATATCCTCTCCACACATGCACACGTACACTCTGCACAATTCAGAGCCCCTGCTTAAGGCATTTAACCAGCTGCTGTTCCAGGTCCAGAGCAAGACAAAACAACCTTGCTCCAGTGAGCTGTCTCTGATCTGTACTTGAAATTCTCTGGCCAGGTTTTACAGCCATCCCTTGCCCTGCACTACAGTCCATGAGTAGATCCCGACATATAACAATCATTCCTAGTCCCCTTCAAACTCTTTATTAAAACAGACACAATTAAACTGCTAAACCATAAAGACACAGGCTTCTTTCTCACTTACAAATTCCCCTGAAGTATCTTGCAAAAATTGCTGCCCACAGAGAACACTACACTTGCTTTTCTCTTTTGTTTTTCCCCTCCACCATCTGACTTTAACACACAGGACATGTAACAATGCCTGGGGCATCATCCCTGGCTCCGGTAGTCTCCAGGCAATCTGCAGCCTCTGTGG
Source organism: Syrrhaptes paradoxus (assembly GCA_013400615.1). Classification (NCBI taxonomy): domain Eukaryota; kingdom Metazoa; phylum Chordata; class Aves; order Pterocliformes; family Pteroclidae; genus Syrrhaptes; species Syrrhaptes paradoxus. The sequence continues at coordinate 15,454 of VZTO01009975.1, forward strand.
CTGTTACAGGTGCGAGATGAGAGCAATAATAAAGGAACCTGTAGGGATTTTGAGAAGAGATCAAGTAAATAACTTTCATCAGAAGCTTTAGAAGAAAAAAACCCTCCCTACTAAGCTTCATCTCATCAGATTTCAGGCTTGAATAAAATGTTCACAGTGAAACCAAAGCCACCGCAAAACTCACCTGGGTTTGCAGTTTTGTTACAAAGTCATAACTCAGCTGAGACTGGTTGAAAGCCCAAACGTTATTTGAAAACAGTTGGACCCACTTTCAAAGGACCCTGAGCTAATGGATGAGTTTGTGCCTAAATTCTAGTGAAACTTAGTTATGTATGGTTGGAACTGTTCAAAGATGGCAGTGAAATTTCTTGATATACACTTGCACATCATTGTACCAACATATTGTGTTTACACGGCAAGGTTTCAGTAGCAGAGAGGCTACAGGGGGGTTTCTGCAAGAAGGTGCTAGAAGCTTCCCCTATTTCCAAAAAAGCCCATGCCAGCTGGCTCCAAGACGGACCCACCACTGGCCAAGGCTGAGACAATCCGTGACAGTGGTAGCGCCTCTGTGATAACATAATTAAGCAGCAGAAAAAAAACTGCTGCAAAAACAGCAACTGCAGCCAAAGAGAGGAGTGAGAATATGAGAAACAACTCTGCAGATGTGATAGAGTGGTTTTGGTGGGCAAGTGGCCTCCAGCCAGGGTCGACCCACCAGAACCAAATATATTTATACAGCTGTAAGGCCCGAAAGGTGGATATTGCTGGTAATATGAGGACAAATTGCTTGCGATGAGTATTTCTTCATATTTTCCTGATAAGTATATTACTTTTTATGTTTATTACTGCATCACATAAGAAGTCACAGGTCAGGATCCTATTATTTTAGGCACTGCAGAAGCACCAATGTGAGTTCCCGCCTCACATAATTTTTAATTTAAGTGTTAGAAGAACAGGATGTCTTTTAGAATAAGTGATGCTGAATAAGTGGGCATTTTAATAACTCTCCATTAGGTCAGAAACTGCTATTCCTATTGTAAACCTGTTCAACATAGATAAATGTCTTATACATGAGTGTTTGGGTTTTTTTAATTTGCATTGGAAAGCTTACAGTGTAAGCAGATATCTTGGTATGTTTTGCTCTTTTCTCCTTACAAAGCTTTGTTAAACATCGTTCTGATTGCCCAATGCAAAAAGCAATTTTAAAAATGTATATAAGTAGAATTCATTTTTAAAAAGAAGTGGTGAGGGTTTGGGTTTTTTCCCCCCTCCTTTTGCCTATCTGCCTTACGATTTTTAAGGAGTTTGAAATAAAATTTCAACATACATTGCCTAGTGAATACTGGCTCATCTTTCATGAGATTAATGTGCTGACAACAACATAACTTCCCTTGACATAAATAGGTGTGCAAAAAATTCCTAGAAATCATACTGCAAATACATCCCTAAGAATCCTTCAGATTTTCTAGAGTGGAAACGAGAGATATGCTTAAAATACCAAAAGTAATGTGTATTGTCAGCAAACAGGCTAAACTGCTGCTTCACAGGTAAAGCAGGTGAAGTGCCCTTAAATTTACTGTACTAGTAGCAAAAAAGTAGCAATTTTTCTGACTTATGTCACATCACACCAAAACAGGTCAGACGATGTATTTTGTGGGGTTCTTTCACATATGAACCCACAAAATCACGTGTCAAACAATGGATAAGATGATTTCTCAGGACACAGTATGCTCCAGGCAAAGCCAGGATTAAAGTGAAGGCCCATCTTCAACAGAGTAAGAAATATGTGACAGGATGAGGTACCTTTTCCATTGCTCAGTCAAGCATGACACTGTGTCAATAAATGGTACAAAATGACACAAAATAACAGAAGGAATCAGAAGAGTCACCAAAAGAGAAAATATCTGTCCTTTTTCCTCTGTTTTGCTTCGAGTGGAAACAAGCTCACACCAGGGAAAATTTTGTCTAAATATTACTAGGCCATTGTAGACAGTAGTCATAGATCTAGAAGAACCTATGGTTGTACCCTTTACACCAAAGACAAACTGCAATAGGAGTAAGGCTAAGTTTGTAGGACGTTGGTCCATTTTCATTAGACAAATATAGTTTGTAAGGAACACAAAAGTTTCAGGATAGAAGCCTTCTTCAGTCATTCAGACCTCCATGCAACTTTCACTCCCTTTTAGGTCCTAGAGCATCATGCCCTTCAAAAGTACTGACTGAGTCAGTAATGTTTAGAGGCATACAAAATCCTTGAATTTAAAACACTGAACAAGAAATGGTGGCCTTTTCTTCAGGCTATGACCTAACAACAAACACCTGGGCTGTTGGAACTATCAAAGCCATGCAAATGAAATTAATTATTGTTCTAAAAATTATCATTTCTCTCCATTTCAGTACACAAAGGCAACATCCTCTTCCAGTTCTGTGAACCAACAGCTAATTATCTCCCTGCAAGTGGAAACAACAAGCTCTTTTAGTCGGACAAAACTGTTTTCATACAAGGGAATGCAAGCATAAATCTAACATCTGAGAAAAGCAAATTCAACCTAATAAAACACTGAAAGAACAAGGGCTGAAGTTTAAATAAGTGCTCCTCACTCGGTCATTGTGACATACTCTGTCATCATTCACTCTAACACGATGGTGCTGCCAAGATGAAGCACCATCTTACCAGCAATTACTTCTGTTATAGAGTCAAACCATTTAGAACTTCTTACAGTTTCTCATCTTTAAGGTACCACATTTTAAGACCAGATTTTTAATATGGGTAGTAGACCTGCACAGGAGCCAAGAGTCTGAAATTCCTCCTTCACATCTTTTCCATGGGTCAATAGCCAAGGAGGAGAGGTTGACGGGGGCAGGGGAAAGGCAGACCCTGGACTATATATATTCTTCCACTAGACATGAAGGGGCACATTCACAATTGGGGCTGTGACAGGACATTCATCATCCTGCTCCTTCTCCTGGAGAGAAAGGAGAGCCAATAATTGCTAGTAAAAGGGGTATGTTAGAGCACAAGAAGCTACCTCTTAAGGTGCAGGTGACACGTGTCCTTTTATTCAAGATATGATCTAACCCACAATATTCACTCTCGTCCTATTTACCTCCCAGAATGACACAGGTGATTCTTGCTCAAATTTGCAGAAAAGTATACGACATACCACCAATGCCTTACAACACTGATGTTGGCAACAGTATCACTTGTGGGATGCTTTTATATCAACTCAGAGTAAACAAAACCAAATTAATCATATATAATACACACACACATGCATGCACACAGAGCCCTGTGACTACAATGACATATATGTTTGTTTCCCCAAAGGAGACAGTAACCCAAGACAGTAATTAAAAACACAGAAGAGACAAATATCTTTTTATTACTTTCTGTACTAAGGCCTTTCCCATTGCTCTACCAGGTTCGTTTCATCTGAATGCACACGGAAACTGAAAATACTTACCTGCTCCTCAATGCCAAGGTGAATTTAATCAGAAAACTAATTGCTTTCATTTTTTCTGTTATAAACTCTTCAACTTGCTGTAGAGATCACCATAGCGAAAATTTTCTGCCAGCAATGAAGTCCAAAAGGAAACGGTCTGTGTTGCTTCTTGGAAGCAAATTGTCTTTAGAAAAATCCTATTTCTTTGCTAGAGTATCAAGGAGAGATCTGCTTGAAGAAAGAGATGTATAACTTTTGAGATTAATCATTACGATGAATGATAAAAAAGCTGAAGGCTATAAAAGATCTCCATAATCCATCACCACTTCTTATTCAATAATTACACCAGTAGCTGGCATCTTCACTGTTTCTATGTAGATTCTCTCCCTGACAACCTCGGCCCCCAAAGAACTGATGTGTAACATCCAGCTCTCTGCTCACAAGTCTTAAACTGCTGGCAGCTGCAAGAAACACGAATTGCAACCAAAATACCATATTAAACTATTTCCAAACACCTTAGCTACCCATAAAATATTCACTGTTTAACAAATAAGTAAGAATCGCTGAAAACAAATCTTTGAAGTGAAATACTGATCTTTTTGAACTGTAGAGTCTGCATTTGATACAGTCTTAGAAAAATGCACTCATGTGTCTTGGTATCTCATTATTTCTTTTGATGTGTTACCACATCTTTATGGAGTGGTACTGGTTTCGGTCCTGAAAAGCAGATTTGGAACAGTGTTGTGTCTGCTTAAATAGCAGCCGAGCATAGGTGAATTTAACTACCTAAACCCTTGCACAGAGATAGCCACTGACCAAGCTGTGAGCAGCAAGGATTTCAGGACCCTTGAAGTAGTTTTACAAGGATAAAGCCTCCTATAGTCCTTAAAGAAGTGGAATTACCCATTCAGTTTGTTGACAGGAGTAAAGGAGGAGTTCTCTAACAGTCAGAGGGGTTTAGGGTAAGAATCAGGGAACCACCTGGAGACTCAAAGGAGGGCTTGTTTTGTTACCAAAATAGAGACCTCATTGCCATCTCATCTGAAGAAATTACTGTGAATGACAGGCTAGAGGCTCACAGATAAAGACGTTTTAGTTACAAAGGGCTTCTGAGACTATATTTATACCCCAATTTTGAGCACCTCTCACAAAGCTGCTGTCAGAAATGGTTTCATTACACCCCTGCCAAACAGGCGCACAATAGGAGAGTTACTACCTAGAGTCTAAAACTTAAGCAGGTGCAAAAGACAGCAGGTCTTCAGAGAACAGATGGGGGGAAAACGACAGGAATTGGAGAACAATTTAGAGTTTAAGTCCCTGTGAAGCTAGCAGAAAGACTATTCATTTATTTCAATGGACTTTGGATCAGGCTCCTCACTTCTGAAGAGCTTTGAAGTTGAAAAGCATTAGATGAGCACTCAAAATTCTTATCAACAGAAAAATGTGGCTAAAGAGACGTATATGAGTGTCTTTAATTTGTTTGAAAAGGTCAGAAGACCAAGAAGAATGTTGGCACACAGGAGGTGATTTAATGGGATTTGGATTTAAGGGGAACACTTCAGGCACAAAGTGTGGGTAACATAAAAAAGGAACATTTCTTAGAAGAGTGTGTACTATAGACTCATCAGGACCATCTAAGAACTGGTCAAAAAGCAGATGAAGCTAAATTAGGGTGTTTTTCTACCTTATGAATGCCCTGCATGTTTGCTACCTTTTCATAAATCAGGGTAAAATATTTTATGTAATTTCTTTGGCAGAAATGCTGGTGTAACAAACTTCTACTACTACATCTGCCCCAGCAGCTCCTTGTTATCCCAACATAAGTCATATGCTACACAAGCAATTTTTCCCACGTGATGTGGAAGCTACTGCTTAAGATTTACAGACATTAATATCAGGAGGGCCTCCCTGTAATCCTTTATCACCATCCCTCATGCCTTATGACCAGCGGAATAATGCACACTCCAGTTAGGCTAGTTACCAAAGAAACACAACAACAGAATTTACAGCTGAAGAGTAGATTAGCGTATTTCAAACTGTACACAGGGTAGGAAGGAGTAGGTATAAATAAATACAGATATCTAAATAGCAAACAGCAGTTAACATCTCATGCTCTCGAAAATGTCTTTCTCTTCTCAGTGAAAGATACTTACACCTTTATTCTCCAGGAAAACTTTAGTCATACCTCTACGCTACCTTTAAAGAAGTAAACAAAATCACCAAGTCTGTGGGTTAGACAAACCAAATTAGATTCCAGAACAGAAGGTCACTCCTAATATCTCACCTAACCTGAACGGGTACCCTGTCAATGTCAGCTAATGCATCTTCCTTCTCACTTTCAACCAGCAAGGAGTTCAGAGACGAGTCATGTCAGCCTGCGGGTAGTAATTTGTTAAGCTGAGTAAGGCAAGGCAATCACTTATGACTGTGCATTCCCTTACAATAAGATGCATTTTACTATTATAGATAAACCTTCAAACACAGATCAACTATTCACCAAATGCATCTATCTTCCAGAAATTATTATTCCTCTGAGGAGTGTTGAAACTTTCAAGAAATCCAGGATGTTTGTGAGAACTGGTGTCACGGCCGTGTTTCAATTATATCACAAATTATTCTGTAAGCAGACTGAAAATTAACAAAAGTTAACCAGATAAGTCTTCTGACATAGTTGCTGCTTTACAACTGACTCCAATGGGTATAGGCAACTTAGTGTGGAGCTCGCTTTATCTCCCCATTCCACAGAACTCAAATATTCAGCAATGCAAATCAAGATGGGTAGAAGGCTAAATATGTAGGAAGGTTTTCAGACTGAAATACAACTCTACAGGCAAATCTAAGCATTGCTGCCTGTCAAACCTTGCTCCATGGGTGAGCTGCTGCAAAAAGATTATGTTTACCTCTATGCAAATCTCTGCTGAATGTTCCCATATGGTACATACTGAGTGAGAAGTGACAAAAGTGATGGGTAACTTGCACAGCACCTTCTTCAAGGGTCTTCCCTGCAGTCTGGAGCTAATTACATATCCTGCAGATACACTTCATGGTTTTAGAACTTTTTCTCTTTTGCCTTCTTTTAATAAAAAGAAAGCAATCAGGGGTGCAGTCACACAATGTTTTAATTTCAGCTAATTTATCCAAGTCAAATTAGCTGTTATGCAGTTGAATAGGAAATAATGTTGACACCATGAAAAGTGCAAAATAACTACAGAATGTAGGATGATAAAGCAGAAAGCAGGTTCTGTGGGTCTGGATTTTATAGTCACTAAAACAGAGTGAAATAGCAACTGACTGACTAAAATCTGTCAGCATATCCCTGAGAAGGTAACTTCCTACTGTTTTATTTACCATGTGTGAGTAGAATTTACTGTGATGGCACTATCCATTTATCATCAGCATGCCATATTCATTATACATAAAGCCTTGCCAAACGTTCTGCTCTGCAGAAGCAGAACAGTTGCTCTTTTGAGGCTAAAAGAGAAATTATAAGAATAACCAAACTCTTCCTAGAGGTTGCTTCTCCTATTGCTGAGAGGGTAAGAAGTTCAGGCTCAATAATCAGGCTTTTCCAGCCCTCATGGATGAGGGAGACCTCCCAGTCAGTGCCAATGAAGATTAGAGAATGTACTCAGCTGAAATATTTCAAAATATTTCCCTTGCACCTATCCTCAAAGCCACAAAAAAGTTTCTAAGCAGACACCAGAGTGTTTATTCCTAATAGTACCTGCCTTCTGATAAACTAAATATCCTAACCACAGCACTGGACCATATCTACAGTATGTGGACGTGAGCTGGGGACCATACACCCTGTTCAAAGTTACTATCCACTCACCTAAAAATTGAAAACAAGCCAGAGAAACACCATTTACACCCCTAACCTCACCACAGCAATGGACTCCCACTGTTTACTTGCAGACAGAGTTTGGATGAGTTTCAGCAGGCTTACTGTTTACAGGGAAAATGGCAAAGTTCAGAAGGTTCCTCATCCCCCACACACCTATAATTATCCTGTTTTCTGCAGTTTGGTCAGACGAGGGATGAATTCTAGTTTTTTTCCAGCAGTTCTATTTTCATCCTAAGTTTATTTTTTGGCAGTAAAATATGTCAAAATTGAAAACCATCCTCTGTCAAATGACATCTAGTTTGCCCTAAACAAAGGAGAAGAGAACTTATTCACCTTTCTCACTTGCTTCTGCACATCTTGACCTTACAAAAGGTCAAGAGCACAGAGTTGTGCTCACTTATATTAGCTGAGAATCCAGCCCAAAAGATATACCTTGTTACCTCCCTTTTCACCCCAGCTGTGATCCACATATGAAAGAAACAGATGCTGGAGAAAAGACCCTTTTTCATGCAATCCTGCTTTTTTGTTGTTGGTAGTGGTTTTGTTTTTCTTTCAAATAAGGAAGGAATAATACCCTGTTTTCTTGCAAGGATGTCTCCTGACTTATTTCTCAAAGGCATATTCCCAATGGTGGTAATGCTTGTTCCAACCATCTTCTCAGCTTTTCTGGTCCTGCTTCCTTCTCTCAAAATCTCTTCCTCATCTCCAGCATCCCAATCTCTCAGTTTGCTCTATTAATCCAAGGAAATGCCTCAATCCAACCAAACTAACTTCTTTGCTGTGCTTTACCATTTTATGCTTTTGGCAGCAGCCTCTATTGTTTCAGCCCTCACTAAATAAAGATGTTTTTAACTGCTCCCTCATTTAGCTTGAATGGAATTTCAGCTGTTATGCCCACCAGTTTGAAAGAGGCTCACAGCAATAGTCACATTTATTACCTGGAACCAATAACAAACTAAATACATGTCATTTTGCATTTCNAGAAAAGGCCACCATATATTGGAGCTCACAAGATCCAAAAAATTCTCTGCTCTACCACAGACCTCTTCATTGACTATGGGCAAGTCACATTAATCTACGGATTTCATAATTCCCGGGATATCACTGATTCCTTTTTACCACACAATCTGTCTTCCCAAAGAAAGAAACCAAAATCATTGGGGAAGGAAGAGTAGAGAGCTTACCCATATCCAAGGTTCAGTAGGAAATACCATACATCCTTCTTGTGGGTCTGCCCCACAAATCACTAGATCAAAATGGAAAATTTTGGCATTTGTATCCTGATTTTCATAACTAATTTTCCCTTTCTATAACAACTGTGTGCTGCTGGAAAAGCAGAGGCAGGGTGGGAGGGGGAACACATCTTCCTGGAACTCAAAACTTGGACTGGAACCCAAAGCAAAGTGAAAAACTCAAAACTAATGTAAAGGTAGATTTTTTTAAATTCTTCATTCATCTCACACATTCCAAACAAAATAGTTTCTCTTTAATTGACATTTCCTTTTTTTCTTTTTCTTCCTCTTTCTTTTCACCTATGAAGTTGGCAGAACTGGGAGTACTTCTTCTGAATGAATGTCCAAATGCCTTCCAGAAGCAGTTAGAGCAAGAAATACTATACATTAACTTGTTTTGTTTAGCTAGTCATGAAAGGAATATTCCTAGTTTGACGTATTATATTTGTTCTCAGAGGAAAAGAGGCTGCTCCTGGAAATGATAAACACAACATATTTGCTTTCTTAGGAACTAAAGCCACATATACCCCCTACTAATCTGTTGGAAGTACATACTGTGCCCCAGCTGTTACTGCATGGCTCCTGAGGAAACAAGAAGCATACAAGGAAATGAAATAGTAGTCAAAATAAAAAAGTAAACATTCTTTCTGAGGTATACGGTGTATTTAGGTAACACACATAATTACACAAATGTGAAAATGAGGAAAGCCCAGGGATAAGAATAGGCAAACAGTGTGGGATAATTCATAGGCAGTGGCCTGAGGAACGTGTGGGACGTATAAAAAGAGTTCAGTAAAAAAAATGTGATTTACAGACCTCATCTTTCAATGCTAGCATTGCCTTTTGACCATGAAAAGCTGCATGTGTACACTGAAAGAGCCTGTGCTTGCACGTACGAGCATCTGTGCAAGAAATAGCACTTGTTCCTTAAGACAGGATTAGCCCTTGCACCATCAGAACGTACAGGTCCCAACATGTTCCTTTGGTAGAAATCAGATTCACATCACACATGCACAGTAGACTATGGAAAGCAACTACTTTGTTCCAGCAACGAAAAGACAAAAAATGCAGGTTCTTTTGTATGTATACTTATATGGACTCTTGCACGGAGCTTGAAAAGAGGTCTGGGTGAAAGTTTACCAGCAANAAAATAAATTTAAAAAAAATCTCAATAGATATCTGCTGCATTTCTGCAGAAGGTGAGGGGGTTATCCCAAGCAACAGACAATCCTGTCCACTGTCCTTGCCTGACTGGAAAGAACAAGCTCCCTGTCTAACTCCCCAGTTCACTGTACATCCACAGAAGACATTGAGTGTCTCCAAAAAGCCAGACCAAACTTGCAGCAAATTTACTCTTGCTCCCTGAGGAAAACAACACAGTTTTTCAAGCAACATTATGGTCGCATCATCAGGTTACAGGACATGAATTGCTGGATTTATAGGATCACCACTCAAACATGTTGTTCCAAATTTCAACCCTGGAATGCCTTGCAAAGGATGGACCACTGGCCATCCATGAAGTGAAAGAAGAGGCAAGAGGTCCTCACAGGAAAATATAGGCTCATGAAACCTTATCTGAGTGAGGCTGAGCTGGCTCTCACATTAAAATTGACAATTCTGCAACTTTCAAGCTTTTTTTTGGGGTCTTAAATAAAAACTGAACTGGATGTCTTTACAAGGTAGCATTCACTTTGGTCCCCACTAGGGCATCTTGAGGACTTTTCTCTGATCACTCCAACTGCAGCTCTCTCTAACCTGTCAGGGTTTTTAATATAAAGGAATGTATTTTGAACGTATTCTGTCTGGAAACATCTGACATAGATTAAACTGTAACAGAGACTACCAGCTGGCTAGAAAAGAACAAGCCGACCTGCTGCCTCAGCCACTGTCCTGTGGGTGACATAATCTTAGTACCTGTTGCCATGGGGCTCTAGTCACAAAAAAAGGATGAGTGAAATCGCTCAACATGCTTCATGTCTCTGAACTCACACTCTGGCAAGAGGAAGCTAAATCACACACTGTGAATCTGATCAGTCACCCTCCAGACCTGGGGAGGGCTCCACAGAAGCCAGCGAGACACAGCACAGGTCCTGCCTTTCAAACTGAACAGGCCCCAGGATGAAGGCAGCCATCCTACTGTTTACAATAATACCATATAGGCTTCAAAAGAACGGTGGTCTGATGTTAGCAGGCTCTGGAAACATGAGCTCATCTATTATTATGGCCATTAGGCTGAAGACACCTGGCTGAGAGGCAGAGGGGGAAAGGAGGCAAAAACAAAGAGAGGGAAAAACTGCATGGAGATTATCATTAGTACATGGAGGAACCAATATTGTAAGGTGTTTTGTCATGTGTCTGAGGTATAGAACAGCTGCTTAGCTAATAGCATTATACGGGATCACGACAGAAAAGAGCATTAGCAATATTATAGTGTAAGAAAGAAAAGAATTATGGTCTGCGTAATTTTTCCCAAAGACTAATATAATGAAAAGGTTTCTGCTGAAGCCAGTAAGGCACCCTTCAAATCACGTATATTATAAATCAGTAAAGCCCTGAGGCATCATGTTTATATAGACACTTAAATTTAAAATAAAAATACTCAATCTTCATTTCTGAGTAGAGATTCAATTACTTTGAGCTTTAGAGTCTGAATAATATGAGGCATAAAACTAAGTTTTCTCCCCAAGGTATCTCTAACTTGTGGACCATTTAAATCACCTAGTTGCATGAAGCAGACAAAACAAATTAAGCCAAAAAAGCAACAAAATTAGTCTTTTATCTGTGAAATCTGATACAAACTGTAAAATAGAGAAACACACAAAAAGCACTTGGAGTATGAAGCATCATGAAGCCCTCATCAGCTGTACTTCTACCTTTTCCCTAATTCTATAAAGGTCTCCACAGAAAGGCAGGAAATATTTTATTACTGCAACTATTTGACAAGCTGGTCTTAATACCCTCTCACTCTCTAGGTGAAGCAGTACCAGACTAGAGCATAATGAAGTTTCAAACATAATGCAATAAAGGTTATTACAATGACAGCTAGAAAGTTCATCCAGACTGTTCTGTAACTGCAAGTTATTTTTTTCCTTTTCTGTCCTTTTTTTTAAATCAAATTAAAGATTGGCCAGTAAAGCCTTGATTCTATAGCTGAGAAGAGGCAGACACAGTGCTCCTACTACCTCAGATCAGTTCAGCTGAGTTCAGCAGAGTTCAGCACAGAAAAGTGCACCAACAGCAAGTTAAAGGAAAGAAGCCCAAGGAGAAGTCTAGGTTTGCAAATATGCGGGTTCCTCCAGTCCCTGTCATATGCTGCTATATCAGCATGGTACAAATCCAATTGCTTCCTTACCCAGCCTCTTTGCAGCAAAAGGTTCAACTACTGCACTGTCATCTGAGGCAATTCTGCTACACTTGCATGAGTAACTTTTGTAGCTGTTACTGGAAGGAGAGGAAAACAGTAAAGCTTTTTGCATGACTAACACTGAACCACGTAAAATCCAGTACCCAGGCTCCTTAATTTCAACAAGGCTTTGACAAACATTAGAATAAAGCCAGATCATCATGGAAGCAGCCAAAGTTATGGGTTTGAAAGGGTTCTCAGACACAGACTGATACCTGCCTGCTCTGCAAACAAATGTGGATTCACTTAACCGAGTACAACTGCATCCAATGTCACGTTACACATCTCTGGCAATTACATTAGATCCACCCAGACTGTTGAAGGCTTATTTTTCTTGGCCAGCCAATTCCCTTTCATTCTGCAACTACTTTTTACAGCTTTTCTATTTCTACATTATCAAAATAAATTCCTCACTGGAACTTGCAGAGATAAAAATCCTGACAATAACTGCCTTTTCATCAAACCACACAAGACTGATAAAATAATTGCAAACGCCCAAAGTTCCCAGTAAGACAGATATTCAACACATAGAAGCTGTGGGTTTGAGCAAGTCAGTTGTTCTCACAGCTACTCAAGTGTTGCAAGCATTGGGAAACCTGTGGACAACATTACCTCTGCATGTCTGTGCTGTAAAGGTTCCAACACACCCACGTGCTCTTCCCACAGCCACCACCAAATCCAAATCTGGTCTGGCATGTGCTGAAGTCGAGAACCCTCAACACCACCAGAGAACACTGAATTGGGCCCAACATGTATAAACAAATGTGTTACCCTCTAGGTAAAATGAGTTCCTGGGGATTGAGGGTAGGGCAGGGCAAAGTAATAAAAAGCAACGGACAGTTCTGCCAGGATGGACCTGCAGGCACTGCTGAGGACTCTGTGAGCTGGCAGGCAAGCATGTCATACTTAGAGCAACTGCAACATGTCCCTGTGACGTGGCCAGTACCCACTAGACTCAGATAAATCCAAACAAATATTGATTGCCTGTGACCTGAAGCAGGAAATCAACACAAGACTTTGTTCTTGAGCATAAGTCAAGAGCTTTCCAAACATCTTTTTGCACTATACTGGTACACTGCGATGATTGGAAAGGAACTTTCTCAAAAGTCTCTGTGCAGTGCTCTCAAGCTATAAAGGATTCTGCTCGCAGTCCTCTGAGGCTAACTGAATGTCACTTTATACTGCTTCAGAGGTGCAAAGCAGCCTTATCGGGACCAAAAGCATGGCCCTCAGGTCTCTGGAGATAAAAGGCCAGAGTACTAAACCACTCTGTCTTGCCAGCCACTATAAAGAGTCATTTAATTTAACCAAACTCATTTAAAATAGAGCTTGATAAAGAACAGGACCAGATTATTTAATAACAAAAATGAAACTATTACTCTGGGTTAGATGACACTCCAACATTCTTGCAAGAGAGAAATGGTAAAATGTTTTTAAAAATTTACAGCATTTCATTCGGATAAAAGTTAGGGGATGCTTCATTTATGGACGACGCTCAGCTCAAGGCAGCAATAAAAGTCAGGTCAATAAGTGATTCTTTTTCCCAATGTGGAAAAATATTCTGACTAAACTATCACTATAGAACACATATAGGCAGAAAAAGGAGTCCCCAGATAAAAAGGCACCCACTGAAAATAAAGCAAAAGGTGGCTTTCTTTTAGATAGCTGGAAATTGTCAAAGGAAAGCAAATTACTTTTGTGGTGTCTGTAAATAAAATGTTGTCTTGGAAAATATGAACACTGAGTTGGAAATGAGTCAAGAAGTCATTCCTTGGCAAAGAAGCTGGTCTTTTTAATTAAACACACTTAGCATGGACATCTGCAAGCATGCAAGTCTAATTTGATTAAATGGAATTCTTCAAACTGAAGAAAATCCTAGAAGAAGGAAATAATGGGAAAAAAAGTAAAGGAGCTTTAGCAAAGTGTTGAGAGCTTGTTACAGAGTAGCCATGGAGATCTGTCTGTCTAATAGGGGAGAAAGGAGGTGCGGACGATTTTAATGCAGAACTCCTCACTGGAGTATGCTCATCTTTTATGCTTCTCAAACACTTCCTAACAAGGTATTGAAAAAGCCTGAGTGAACTGTAGTTAATACTTCAGTTAGTACAGAAGAAAAACTTCTGCAAACTTAAATGGCAGCAAAGTGAGCCCCAACTCCTCAAGATTCTGTGTAATGGTTTGTTTTTTCCTTTATCCTGCTGGCAGCAGAACTGCACTTAGGTCCCACACTGTATGAGTGACTGAATGTACTCACAGTAAGAAATAGTCCTCTGGCCTGGTGATGTGACAAACTAGAGCTAGAGGGGAAAAACCTGTGTGAAGGATAGGATTTGCCCCATTTTACAACTGAAAACCATGGCACAGAAAGATCAAATGTGCTGCCCAGGGTCACATGTACTCTGTGGTATAGCCAGAAACGAAATCCCAGTCTCTGCAGATTCATGCCAGTGCTTTAGCCTGAGACTATTATTTTGCTATTAAAAAATACAAAAGAATCAAGCCCTGCCATATGCCGTCAGTGAGCTAAAGCATACCATTCACATGACAGACAGGCAAACTGAGGAAAGGAGAATTAAAGGTAATGAAATCCGTCAGAGGCTCATTTGTTTTGAAAGGCAGGTCACTGATTTAGGTGCTTAACTCAGGAACCCACTCAAAAACTCAAATCACAGAACTCACTCTCAGTGCACTTGTTACTGCAGCATTTTGCACTGCTGCTATACAACCCCACTGTATTTTTTTTAATTACACTGTAACTCTCTGCAGACATTCCCCTGATTCCTAGGGTGGAATTGCTTGAAACTTAATTAGTAAATACCCCATGCCAAGGAGTAACCTATTCCATTTGAGGTGGAAGCAGAATAGCCAAATAGGAACATGACTCAAGGCTCCTCTGACTAAAGAGAAAAAGGAGATGGAGAAAACCACAAAGGGAAACTTTCTTGTTCAACTGTGCCAAACACAAACTTATCTATGAAACAGGTTATTTGTAAAGATTTCATGCTAAGTGCTGGCAGGCAGCTGCTTGTATTAGGGTCAGGCTGCAAGTGCAGTTATAATGAAGATGGGCCCAAGCAAGCATTCAGATAGCTGGGAAGTTACTGCTTGCCCTTCTGGCTGGAACAGATATAATTGTCTTAAAATGCATATGTGTAGAGGCACAGGTCCAAACTCATGTGTTCTTCTTCCCCAAGGTCACAACCACGCCAGACACCACATCCTTGAACTACTGAATTTATCAAAAACATTCTTCCAGAACAAAAAATGTCAGTTAAGTTTTGGGGCTTGGATTTTTTTTAAGCACCACAGAGTAAACAATGAGAATAACAAGACTGAAAACAGTATAAATGTTGAGGTGGGTAGACCATTGCCTGTTAACAATCACAGTATGAGAGAAGCCTCCCTGGCTCTCTGGAAACTGCCCTCAGGTTTGTTTGCATCAGCCTTGAAATTTTGTACACATGCTCCAAGCCCTGCATTTCTCAAGAAACTGCCACTGATAATTGCTGATTTATGATCATAGCCTTTGATGAACAGGTTCACTAGGCAAAGAAGATTTACTGTATGTTCCCTGCTTAGGGTATCTTTATTTTTTAAGAAAACAAAGTAAAAAGGAGTACATGGTTGGATTACAATCAACCACCATACAGAACAATACCATTCTCTACCTAGTTTGCCTCACGCTGTTATCCAGTGGACTTCACAGCATACTGAACAGTCCCTCAGTGTCATCAGGGTAAGTGTCATCAGGGCATTTGGATACTTAAACTGTAATCCTTCAATTCGAGTTACATTTTGGCAGATGAAATATTGAGGTTCCTAAAGAAAACAAAGCAGCAGAACTGGGGTGCTAAATACCAACTGCCATATGAGATAAAGACAATGTAAAGTTGCAGCTGAGACATAAGCTGCTTTATGAAAAGTCTGAATTCACATTGGTTTGTCTTAGGATGATGATGGTGATGATGGGGGCAGGGTTTATTTTAGTGATATCATTAAATACAATCACAAAGCAACACCAGAATACTGCAAGCCATCAGCTCAAAGGTACCAGGTCTGGCTCTCGGTGTCCTAAATTGTAAGGAATCAAAAAAGGACATTAACTTTGATTTAATCAGGATCCCAGATACGACACAATGAAGCTGTTGCTTTCATGTGTGCTTTCTGAAGAGAAACAACAGAAAAGCTTTATATATAATGACCCCATTCACTATTAATCCGTTTGCATTCACAAAATGAGACCGAGTCTGCCAAAAACTGGAAGATGCCCCGCTTAGCCTAAATTTGAACCTGAAGCAAGCAGGATGTTCCTACTCAATACAGCCACCACACCTGAAAACTTTCCAACTCATTGATGACATTTGTACTTTTGGAACAACAAAGGGACAAACAACAATAGGCAGCTAGGCTAGAGAAAAATTACCAGTGATAAAATACGACAGGTGATCACTCTAATGATCCAAGCTGTCTTGGCTGCCACTTCGGTCCCTTTGTTTAAAACCACAGGACCATTTATTAAAGAGGAAATGAAGCTCTAACACCAAGTCCTTCAAAGGCTAAGATGAGCCAGTGGAAGAGACCTGGGGAAATAATCAGAAAGGAAGGGAAATAAAGATATCTAGGTGGGGAAAAGAGAGCAATTTTCACTGAATATTTTCTTCTCCATTTAACACCACTAGAATTTACAGATGTAAAAATCAGTGATTTCTTAAAAATTGTCCACAGCTTGAGTGTCCCACGCCAAATATAACAGTTGTTTCCTGCACAGAGTCAGTTTCAGTGACATCTCTCCATAGTTAGGCAGAGCCAGGGTGTCAGAGACTGCTGCTGTGCTTCACGCGCACGCATTGTGCACTGTACAAACTGGCTCCAAATGGTTCAGCCCTGAGTTAGGTAAGAGACATTTCCCAAAAGTGTAAAAGAAAGAACCACTTCTATACACTTGACACTGAAATAACCTCCAGGTCAAGCAAACCATCTCATCTGGATTCAAGGACACTGGTTTAGAATGAAGCTTTCTACAGTCCTCATATTCTATTTATAAAGAAGGGAGCTTGTGAAGATAGCTTTCTCTGAGATGTAGGTTAAGAGTTGCATATAAACTCAAAACTACTCTTTTTTTTTTTTTTACTTCCCTTTTTTGGTGCAAGGCTATCAGAGCATCTAATGGAAAATCTGATTGGTTTTTATATATTTCAGTGTAGATTCAGAAATTAATATTTAAGCATAAAAGTTAAACAACACAACTAAAATCACGAATTCAAAATTAGTTAAAATCAGTATTTCAACTAAAGCTATTTTATTTTAATAACTGTTCCTGTATTGTCATAATAAGAAGCAGTAGAACTGATCTGGCACTTATTTTTTTTTTTAATTTCCAAACTGCAGAAAATCTTGATATTTCATCTTTTCATTTCTGATTGGAATTTTTGGTCTGAAATAATGTAAGTTCCAACAACAGAGAAGCTCTTATTCCTCAATAGACTGGATTCACTTTTTCTTGGATAAACACAATTACTATGTTCTGCTTTTCCAAAGACCATTTCTGACATCAGGTGTACGCTATTATACAACCACCCTCAGGACTTTGCCCTGACACAGAGGGAACCCTGAGCTAACTCAATAAGGACGACCTTGTGAAAAAGTACGCATTAAATATTATAAGTCTAATATGGGTAGCAGAACTTTGCAAACATTGCTTACCCATCCTTAGTCCTGGAACAGACTAGAAATATCCATAATGAAAGAGAAGACACTGAGAATCAGGTTAGACTGTGCCATTCTTGCATTTAAGGGCACCACTGTAAAAGCAGATCTCCAAGTTATGTACGTGGTTAGTGTTCTTCTAGTAAGCTGACTCAAACTTGTATCAACATTTCCAGGAAAGAACTCTAGCTCAATGAACTGCCACTGTATGAAGACACACATTGCATCAATTCCACAAAAAGGTCATTTCATTATAGAACACACTGAAAGATAAGTCTAATTGATCAAGCATTTTCTGCTAGTTATAACCCATTGACAACATGAATCAGGTTTTATTTTCTGGAGATTATTTATTTAAGTGAGTAATTTGATGGCTGGATTTTCGCTGCCATCCATTACATAGTATATTCCTTTGTGATAAGCTTGTAACAGGTTATTTACAGTCAGAAAAGAACTCTCAGCCCTGGAATCTCAGAAAGCTGTCTTGATCCTTTAATCCAGCTGACTTCTCCATATCGTAAAGTTCTCTTTACCAGACGGACTCTGACAACACTCCCTATGGATTTTCTTTTTCCTTTCTGCTGGGGAAAGGGCGACCCAAGCAAGACCCTCCAGTTACTCCTCATGACTTACGGAGAAGAAGAGGATGCTCTGTGATACCAGGGGATGCAATGGCCAGATCCCAGAGTTAGAGATTTCCACAGTGCCTTATGAAACACATGACCAATTATTTTTCTTACCCTGACACTCTCAAACACAACAAATAATACCTTAGTTGTTAAGTAGTGCTGCCTATTTCATGGTTCCACATGTAAAATAAAGCACCATGCAGGCAGGTAGTGGCTCTTCAGCATAGAGCAACAGACATTTTAGGAGCAGATTCAAAAGAAAGGCAGAAAAATGAACCTCCAGAAAGCAACTCATTTTTATGATTAAAATCAAACTTGGTCAGTATTTGTGTCTATACATCAACTATAAGAACTGTGTCTGTGTGAACTGCCTACAAGTGCTGCAGTTTAATCACCTCAGAAAAACCCACAGGTCAAAACACGCCTGGTTAAGTAAAGTGGAACAAAACATCAAATATCCTTCACTCATTTCCTTTGGTCGGTTCCGGAAACAAACCAGCAGTGAAAGCTATAACATCCTCATGCCACTTCCTCTCTCCCAGGTTTCACTCTCAGCTCCCCTGACCACACAAAGAGCCACCACACTACGGACATACATCTATTTAAGTCTATCTTTGGAAATAATAAACTAGAACTACATTGACTAGTTTGTTCCTCACAAACACCATAATTAGGCTAAGACATATTTCCTGGCTTTGACAGATGAAGTACATGGCATGTCTGAAAGCAACAGCTATGAAGCAATCATGGTCACAGTTTACAAAAAGTACCTCAGAGGAAAATGACATTGACAGCTACCAAATGAAAACGATACAGGCCTGATTTGTCTCTCAGCTGGAAACATTTAACAGGAGGAGTGAGTGGATTTTTAACTAGAGTCTCCATTTGTGGCGAACAGGAGGGAGAAGTGGGAATATAACACTAGTTTATGAGGACAACATACCAAAAGCTACTGCTGCAAAGCAGTGATACAGTAACAACAACAAAAAAAAAAACCCAAAAAACCAACCCAAAACAAAAACCAACCAAAAACCAACACAACAGAAGAGCAATAAACAATACAGATGATATATTAAGAGTGTGGTAGGTCTGAAATCCCTTTATAGAATTTATAATGATAAATCCTTTCAAGAAAACTTGCCCACTGCTTTCCATAAGGGAATGGTCTCTTTGTGCATATGGCTTTGGAATGGAGACAGAATTTCTTCATTACTTTGAGATTAAGAAAACAAAAGGGTCAATTTATAAGTTTTGTGGAATAATTAATGGAAACTGCTAAGTTTGTCGTATTGGAAATACCACTACCCAGTGATTTTTTTTTTTCCTACTTTTGCCAAGACAGCACAAGAACATCAGGGAGTGAAATAACAAAGATTTCCACTGGCAGCCAGTGAGCCTTGGACCAGGTACCTACATCAACACAGGCAGACCTTGGACCCATGCTCAGGGACCAGAAGACATCACTGCTCAGTTGTCCCTACCCAACAAGGTACACACACGGCTCACTCAGGGCAAACACCGGTGACTCTACAGGAAAATGTACATACTACTGTGTGTAGAGACAAACTTAAATAGATTATGGACTTCAGGACAACAGTCTTGAATTGACTTTTCTCTAACACACAGTCCTGCTTCTCTGCCAGATAGATTTATCCTCTGGTGTTCATAGGATTGGTCCCTGTTTCTAGTGACTACACAGTTAGTGAGTCAATAGGCTGATCTGTTTGAGGAAAAATAAGTAAAGTAGCATAAGCAGGAATAATTTGGAAGGAACAAATTCTTCATCTTCCGAAACAATGTCAGTGCTTCAGCTAACCAAGTGAGATATGAATGACAGAGGGCAAAACCATGCAAATAAAAGTTGTGCATGCACAAGATGCTATTCTGCAGAATACTCATCCTTTTTATTTAAGAAGCTCAAAGAAGCTATTGGTTATCAAATGTATCAAGAGCATTTTCATTACATTCAAAAATCAAATGAAAATCAGGTCTTAAACACCGAGCCTTCCGGATTGCAGGCTGCCATTCTCGCCCTCTTGCTTCCAAAGACATTTACTCTCAGCTAAATATTAAATTATCGGGATTAAAGCATAAAGCCAAGCCACAACATAGAAGTGCTAAAAGCAGTGAGCTGAAAGACTTTTCTCTGCTCCTGAAGGGTTAGAAGATGCTGTTGCATGCCATTTCAAGCCATTTCCCAGAAACATCTTGTGATGTTGTCCACTGGATCCATTCTCTTCCACAATTTTTTTCCTTTCATACAACTCCTAAGCCTCCTAGTGCGCTTTTTGGCAGTACTTTTTTTGCTGTTTTTAAACACCCATTTAATTTATCACCCTTAGTGTTATAACCTGCTTAGGTGGGTAGACTCATAAAACTTTCATAGGCATCAGAGCCTGTGGCCTATGCTCCTTTAGAAGCCAAGCTAAATAGAGCTAAGCCCCAGGGACTTTCAAGGAGCTCAAGGAAATGTGGTTCTTAAGTAATCAAAATTTAGATTCACAAAGGTATTTAAATGCATGCTAGAATTATTAAAAGCACCTTGTCTCCTATTTAAAGTCCAGTGACTGCTTGTAACTACTTGTTAATCATACAGTGTACCTCAGTGAGGCAATTTCCTCCCTACAGGTCCAGAAGCAGAAAGTGCTCTGGTGCCGAGCACAGCTCTGCTAGAGCGAGGTTACATGTCCAGCCAGACACTACTGTGAAAGATGCCCTTACTCACCTCGAGGAGCGATTGCTCTTGGATACAATCCCAGTGCAGGTATGTGAGCAAGGTGCTCGCCAGTGTAAAACACTCAGCCTCGTGCCTGGTGCTGGCTGCAGAGCCCTGGGAGACTGGCTGAGGCCACCAGCACATACAGAATGTCAGATCAAGGTCAGCATTGCTGGAGTCCCGACTCAGCCTTTGGTGAAAGAGTGGCCTGTTAATTCATGCTGAAGGTTGCTAAAGGTCACCAACACAAGACTTCTGCTTTAAACCTCTCACAGAGCAAATGGTATCTCGTTCCCTCGCTCAGCACCCACAAGGCCCAGGGATCACAGCAATCAATGCCGACATGCAAACGAGCAGGCAGCTGGTTTCAACTTTACACTAACTGTGGGGGCCATCACTAGTGATTAAATGGCATAGCTCTATTTCTATGGATGACTAGGGCTAGACAACAAATTTTGAGTTGGGAAACACTGACCAGTACTAAAGAAATCTGAAAAAGAAGCATTTACAATAACAGAAATGAGACAAAGACACAAACAGTCTCAACCTGGGAAGGCAGAGAGTTTAGTAATCTGACAGAAAAATACAGATATTGCTTCCTTCTCTCAGCAGGAAAATAATATTCTTTTTTTTAAAATATGCCCCAGAATTGCTGCTTTAAAAGTCCTCTAAAAACCATAGTCAAAATGTTCCTCTCCAAAGATCCAACACTGAGCAACACAAAATTGTTCTTACTTCGGTTAGGAGAAAAGAAAAGAAAAGAAAAGAAAAGAAAAGAAAAGAAAAGATTACCGAAAGAGGAAGTCAGTTTCTCAGAGTAGATACAAATCCATCCAAAAGCCGATTTATATCAGAGAGTAGATGTGTAGGTGGGAAAGGTAAGCACAGAGTGAAACAGTCCCACGGGAAAAGTCTTACTCACCTTGCAACCTGCACATAGTATAGCTAGAAATGCAACCCTGGAAATATTTAGATATTTGCTTTTGCCATTAAGAAAATATTATTGACCATTTTTTTAGTCAGTCTACAGATATAAGGATAGCTCAATACTGGTTATCTTCATATTAACTGTATTGTATGTAAACAATTGATCAAAATCCCAAACCACTCATATCCAGTGTGAGACTTCACAGAAAATCACAAACCTTCAACTCAAGGGAAAAGCAATCAAACTTATGCTACTATAATCTTTCATACACTCACACCATACAGACACATTTGTGAGACTGAATCTGTACATTATGCAGTAGCCGGAAGCATCCTTCCTATCCTCTCAAGTCTGGGCCACAAAAGAAGTTTGGTCTCAGAGCACCGCCAGTGATTGCAGTGCTTTGAACAGAGGGTNAAAAGAAAAGAAAAGAAAAGAAAAGAAAGAAGAGAAGAGGAGAAAAGGGGAAAGAAAAGATTACCGAAATAGGAAGTCAGTTTCTCAGAGTAGATACAAATCCATCCAAAAGCCGATTTATATCAGAGAGTAGATGTGTAGGTGGGAAAAGTAAGCACAGAGTGAAACAGCCCCACGGGAAAAGTCTCACTCACCGTGCAACCTGCACATAGTACAGCTAGAAATGCAGCCCTGGAAATATTTAGATACTTGCTTTTGCCATTAAGAAAATATTATTGACCATTTTTTTAGTCAGTCTACAGATATAAGGATAGCTCAATACTGGTTATCTTCATATTAACTGTATTGTATGTAAACAATTGATCAAAATCCCAAACCACTCATATCCAGTGTGAGACTTCACAGAAAATCACAAACCTTCAACTCAAGGGAAAAGCAATCAAACTTATGCTACTATAATCTTTCATACACTCACACCATACAGACACATTTGTGAGACTGAATCTGTACATTATGCAGTAGCCGGAAGCATCCTTCCTATCCTCTCAAGTCTGGGCCACAAAAGAAGTTTGGTCTCAGAGCACCGCCAGTGATTGCAGTGCTTTGAACAGAGGGTGGTCTGATCAGGTGATGCAGTCAAGAAACTGAGACTTCTGCTGTGCCCATACGCCCCCCAAATCATGTTAACATAACTTTAGGTGCAGTCGCTTGCAGCTTCAGAGACTGGAAAACTACACATGCCTTCTGAACTCTCAGAAATTCAGACTATCACCATTGCAATCTGAAGGCACAACCCACCACCCTTATTCACATAAGCAAACCCGTACTTCCACAGCTTGCCCCAGAGGAGTAAGGGAATCTGTATCAAAAAGAAGACAAAAATAAAACAAGTCTGAGACTTAGATCATGCACAGCCCTCACTGAGATAGCTTTTAATTCTTCAAGTGTCACAAGGGTGAAAAGAAACATCCCTTTTGTGCAGACAAGAAGCAGAAGCTTATAAACTGTTCTGTTATACAGCTACAATCAACATGCATCAGATGTGTGAAGTAGAGTGGCACTTCTCATAACAATTAGCCCAATGACGATCGCAAATATTGCAATTGCCAGAAACAGGAACAATAGTGAGTCAGAGCTTCTACTGCTGTGTATTGGCAGCTGGTAGTCCCAGGGCAAACTGACAGACGTAACGATATGCTTTCACATTTTTAGCTGTGTGTGGCTGTCACTCTTACCTCCTTTAGGGCTTTTACCTACTTGGGGCTGTGTAGTTGCTGGCTTGTCAGACACACGTACCACCAAGCTGACAGACAGGAAGGATATCCAGGTACAAGATGCTACTTGGATCTCCCACAGCGCAAGCCAGAATCCCACCAGAGTGAATATGAGATTATAAGGACTGTTCATAAGTGGAATGTGACTGCCACAAGACAGACAAGAAACACATTATGGATTGAATCCTGCCACTGTTCCTAGTGGCAGCACTAAATAAGTACTCTACTGGGGATAAAACTAACCTTCAGACCTGCTAAAGAGGAAAATTCTCTCCTGATGGGACATTATATTAAGGAAAAGATCACCTTTAGCCTTTTCTTTTGCCCCCTGAACACCAGTGGGACAGAGAGGAAGGCTGAGACACAGACCAGGACATCTTTGGTCTGTTATCCCATTCCATTTTGTAAGTTCCTCTTGTTGCAGAGTTATTTTTCAGTTCTCTAAATTGATAAATAGCCCCTACTAAGGCCCGGATTTACAGAAGCAGTGAGCTTCCACAGCTTGGGTCAGATATTTGAAAACAGTTTTTATAATCTTCTCAAAACGTTGCAGCCCATTACCAAATTTCATTAATGAGCTAGGTCTGTAGGTTCTTGTGTCTTGCATTCTGCTTCAGTTGAAGCAATGATTTTATCTCCCAAACAAAAGTCCTCTTCTTCCTCCTACCCTCTCCAAGGGGAAGGTTTCTTACTGAGAGGAGCTTTGAATAATCAAGACCTTACACCAAGTCCCAAAACTGAGCCTGCAGGTGAACCTGGAAGTCTTTGGACCTAGACACTTTGCAGAATGCTAGGAAAGCCATCACCCAGAAACAGGTGGTGTTACCAAGAGAGTGTTGGCCCATTTGTTACTTTTCATTCTTTCTATTCTCCAGCCTCAACATGAAGTTTTTAACTTCTTTCCTCTCCTTTCAGTTCCCCACATTAGCAGAGAACTACACATTTCAAGACCAGATGGGCATTTAGCACAACCACAGATTTCAAAGAAGTGAGTGTGACTTGCTAGCTGGTACAACATGTTTTACACTCTCTTTTAAAGTATCTGGCACACCAGGGATGCTGGGAGTCTGATTCACTAAGACACTGCCTCTGATTTGAGAGAAAGGAACAATGACAACCTTGTGAGATTTTGTTTCTTTGTCTTCTGTTTATGTGCTTTCCACAAAGGGAAGCGCCTTGCATTCTCAGACAGTAAAAGGCTAATGACTGCTCCTGCCTTGCATTATTCAACAGGAAGTACACAATTAGATTCTTATGTTCAATTTGGTGTTCACATTAGCATCACTTTATCATAAAACATAATTATGTGAAGTTGTAAATATGCACTCATCTTTTCTTTGCTGAAAACCAAGGGCAACACTAGCAATTCAGAAGGGTCACAGCTCTCTAACAAAGCACAGCAAAACTTCTGCTTAAGCAAGTTCCCAGGGCATATTCGCATCTCGAGGGAGCTGAAAAAAAATAATCTATAACATCTGAAACAAGGACTGCAAAAGGCTACCTTTGAGCATTAAGGAACAGCAGAGTAGCACACAATATGACAAAGATTGCAACAATACAGATATTTCCTAGCAAGTGAGCATGAGGACAAGACAAGGAAGGAGCCTTTGCCTTTTACAGACCGCCTTGGGCCAGAGACAGGCAGCCAGTGGCTTGTCACCCAGCTCCTCTCAGTAATCACTGTCAGCTCACATCATAGTTTCGTAACTCAGGTTGCCCACTTGTGAAGTGGGTGACACAGTGACGCTGCTCCTGTTTGAAAACACTGCGAGTCTGACTACTGAAAGGTGAAGATGAAAGTGAGGCCTTACCAGCATCACAGGTCTGGGTTTTACGATTCTGGACAGACAGCATCCCTGCCCTCATGTATGATCAGATCGCATCTTCTTGCTGTGTGTCATCCTCCTTGGCAATAAAGCAGCATCTATCTCCCCCTTGTGGGCCACTGCACAGAGCATCCTGGGAACACAGGTGACTAGGACAATCTGGGCTCTTCAGTCCCATTCCCTACCAAAGGCCAGCTGATCATATCAGCACTGCCATGAACTGGCTAGGCTCCAAAGAACTGTGCTTGCAAGAGTACATTTCCCTTTGGCTCACTGTCTCCTTGTCATGCGGTGCCCTGCTGAAGTGCAGACAAAGCTGTGCCATGCAAA
Organism: Syrrhaptes paradoxus; assembly: GCA_013400615.1. Lineage (NCBI taxonomy): Eukaryota > Metazoa > Chordata > Aves > Pterocliformes > Pteroclidae > Syrrhaptes > Syrrhaptes paradoxus. Next base: position 41,202 of record VZTO01009975.1, read on the forward strand.
GCTGATGGCTTCAACACAGCGTAGTCCTATGTTACTGGCTTCCTATAGTTCTAATCCATTAAAATAAATTGGCACACGGGGTCTTTATTATAAGGCTTCTATCCCAGAATAAATAAAGAGAACTTCAGACTAAAAGAGTGGAGCTTCAGGGAGTAACTATCTCCACAGGGAAATCACACCCGAGGTCCAACAAGAGACCCTACTGATTTTCTCAGTGCGCTCAGGCAGTGACCACAGACCCAGCCATCAATGCAGACCGAATTGTTCATCATTCCAGCCTTCACATCAGAACACCTTGCAAAGCCTGCAGGAAGCTGCTGATTGCTGTAAAACCATTGGGACTTCTGTCAATTTGCAGCAAAGCTTTCTCCTTATCAAGTGCAGAAACTAGACAGGGAGAAGAGAAAGAGGAGAAGACTGGAGATGTGTAATGTCCTTCAACTCCATTGCTAGGAAATAGCCCTATTCAGGAATTATTAGAGGGACTACTACAGGACTGAGATGGCTCATTAACCAAAGGTATGTGGGTCTGAGCTTCATTTCTCCACAGATCTCCCTTCCAATTTGTTCTATTTGTCCATTTGTTGAAAAGCAACACAGCTCTCTCTTCATCCCCTGCTAATCATGGTGTCCATGTTCCCCTTAGAGACTGCGGCCACTCAAAAAGAAAAGGAACAGGAAAAAGCTTCAGGAATGCTCCTGTCTCTATTCTAGTGCTGGCCTTATTGAGTTAAAAATTAAGGGTTTCTCCTCATCTTGCTTTCTTGAATTTACCAACACAGATGTTCTTGTAATATGAAGGCACAGACGTTCCTAGAAGTACGTGACATCCAGATATGTCCCTCAAAAAAATAAAGAAGCCGTCTCCAAAAGACATTCAAAATAAAATCTGAGGGGAACATATATTATATTGTAAATACATTTTCTTTTAGGTATACAATGGCTAAAGGCCTCCCAGAAGAGACCCGCATTTCATCTAGTTTGTCAGTCAACTTTTTACATGCAAGAACAGGACTCCATATCTGGAACTAAACCATTTCCATTTTTGCTTTGATAAATTCCTTCTGCCTTTAACCAGGCTGAAAATTAAGCATAGGGATAATTACAGCCATATATGATTATTCTCATAATTACTAACATGTAGACAGAGGAACCACATATGAGTTATTAAAACCAAAGCAAAAAAAGTCTGTGTTCATTCAGTGGAATCGGAACTAGAATATTTGGAGAGCAAGTCTCAGAACTATGAGATAAAAAACCTGCTACTTACTTTCTGTCATTCCTCAAACCATCTCCAACACTAGTGTATGGACAGCAAATCAAAATGGATGCTATGCAGATTTCCATTCACCACTGGTGTCCAGGGGTGCATGGAAACCCAGCATCAGCTGTTCTGAGACCTATGAAAGCTTTGCTCAGGGATCCAACAAAACCTAGTGGTGGCCTGGAGGTTTATAAGCAATTGTCTAACTTGCTGTCACATGCCAAGAATAGAAAGGAACAAAATATGAAATAGAAACGCTGCCCCTTAGAATTCAGAACACGTCTACACACCTCCATGATTTTGAGATGTAGGTGAATAAGCACAGCTAATAAGAGGATACAAGTGAGGAAGCTCCCTCTCCATATACATAATTTAAGCATCATGTTCCCACCAATGCGTCACTCTGTGGATTCTGCACAGTCAGAGCTTGTAAGCACCTCCTGATGAAAGGCTCCATCTCCTAACACTGACTGATACAGTTCCTGAAGGCCATCTCCCATCACCAACCAGGCTGCAAAATCTAGACCTGACTGTAGCAGTTAAGTGCTTTCCACCTAAATAGCAATAGCAGAGATCCAATGAGATGCATCTCCTGCTTTGCTTTCTTTTGAGGATAAAAACTTTGTGGGAGTGAATTCTTAGCAAAACCTAGTATAAAGTCCTGCCCCTAATGAGACAATGGGAGTTTTGCCATCAGCTTGCACTGGAGAACTGCCAGGATCTCATTTCCACTGCCTGACTCCAAGCACACCGAAACCAGCGCGAGCCCTCCTGCTTATTCCAGTGTGTACAGCCTGAAGTCCCTAACAATCAATTGCCTTGTAGCGGCATGTTTGAGTTCACCTCTCAACAGCACGCAATAAATTGCAGAAGTCCTATTCTTCTAGCAAATTTCTCCAAGGGTATTTAAAGAACGTTCTCTGATTTTCTTTGTTGTTGCAAATTTCAGAAAAGAACAGAGCCTAATAAATACTATATTCAAAATCCATATTTGCTCTTCACTGTAAGAAACAGTGAAAACCAATAAGAGTTCTTCATTACCTTTGGTTAAGAAAAATTAGACCAATGGTGTTTTGTTTTTTTTTAATCCAGGTCATTAAAATATATTAAACTGATTTTATTTGATGAGCCAAATTCCAGAAAGGACTTATTATTTAGATTGCTTTAAAATTTCCTCAGGATTTGAATATTTAATACAATTGAAAATATTCTTTTTCGTGACCTACACTACTCACTTGGTGCCTTCAGTGTAAGTTTACTAATAATTTCATAACTAAGACATTGGGCCTTTGTAGATTCTGCAACCTAAACAGACCTAAGTCTTGATTCAGAAAATCTTCAAGTAAACAACTTCAAGCAAACCCTTATGTTAAAGTATATAATTAAAGACCTCTCAAAGATAAGAAAATTATTTGCTTACTTAGCTCTTTATGAGATCAAGTCTTGCTGTAGGTATCAATGGATATTTTGAGAAAACTCCAGAATGCGTCCATTTTTAACTCACAGTGTTGCTTTCTGAGTGAAAACTGAAAAAAGTTGAGCTAACAGGAAAAAGCCTATCGACCACCTAACATTAACATTGCCTACAGACCCATTAACAGGAAGAAACTCCAGCAGTATTTTAATCAGTTATATGATTAAATATGCAAAGCAGACACTCTCATCAATTCAGTAATGAATGGCAAAATGGAAGATAAGAGAGCATAGACACCAGCCTATTTTGCTATTACTCCAGCTTTTCTTTTTAAAACAGATAGGACAGACCAACTGATTAAAATCCCTTTAATTTCCTCTTCTTTTAATGTCAATTAAACTTCTCTAACATGAAGGGAACACAGAGAAAGGCACAAAGCAACAATGCAATACTAATTACCTAGCAAGGGAACAAGATGATAATGATTAACCATGAAATTTTTTATCTAGAATAAAATGATTTTGAATGAAGGAAAATTTTTATTGGCCTGTGTGTGTGTGTGTCTTATTGATACAGACTAAAGGAGTCCTGCCCCAGCCACCCTGGGTGCAGAGGTGCTGTTGTGGTACTGTTGCACAATTCTAGCTTTTCACAAAACAGAATTCCTATTTGCTGGTTGGTTGTGCATTTGATCTGCATAATCGCCCCACAGCTATGCAAAGCTCCATGCTCTGAGCAGCTGACAGCAACATTTAATCCAAGGTCAGTGATTTCTTTTAATTATTGCAATTTTATTTTCTTTTTTTTTCAATCAGCCATACACTCTGCATGGTTCTCTGCTCTCCCTGCTGGAACAGATATGTTTTCACAGCTTACTTAAAATCTCAAACCCCTATGACAATCCTGGTCAAATACTCTTCAGCAAATGACCCTAACTGTCCAAAAGGTGCACAGGAGAAGGAAATACTCACAGAAAGGAGGAAGACTTTAGCTGAACAGTTTTCATATGGTTATCCTTCCTGCCGTGTCTACCAGCACTCCCCATTCACAGGCCTTATGCAGTTGACTCAGAGGACTGAGGGCCAGGCTGCTTGCTGCTGCAGAAGTTACTAAAACAAAGAGGAACTCTCTAAGGTTTCCCTTTCATTCTTTCCTCTAAAACAGTCATTAATAGAAAAAAGTGCTTGAGTGCTTGCTGTTCTAGAAGCTCTGTTTCTCTTAAACTCACAGATTATAGAGATCTCCCTTGAGAGCCCTTCTCCTCCCATAGCAGCCAGGAGCCTTCCCACAGCAAATGCATCACATCTCATCATACCTTCCCCATTGCCATGCTATCATACCCACTTCATCTCCGGCAGGGCTCCCGCCTGAGAGAAGATAGCAGATGGGACCTAGAGGGAGGTAAATGCATTTCCCAGCTCCATTGCCTCCCATGTGGGTTCCCATTTGGAGACCGCAATACAGCCAGAGATGGGTGCTTTGAGAAGCAGCTTCTCGTTGTGCTCTATGTAGAAACCGTCAGGGCTCCTGCAGAGGGGCACCATGCTGGGACAGGCAGAGGGGAGTTTTCTCTCTTGGAATTTATTCAACCCAGGATACATTTATTATTTCCTCAACAGGAAGCACCCTCCAGTTATCATTATAATAATGCATGTCTCCATGGATGCATAGCTTCCTTTATAATAATTCACCCATGAAAAGGCAAGAAAAATACACAGTAGAGAAAGCACTGAGCTCTCTTCTTTTATTTTTGTTTCAGTCTCAGTGAATAGGAATTCACTTCATGTTTTATGAGTCATTAGGAGCCTAAAGACTGTAGCAGCTTTTAAAAAATTGGCCACTTAAATCTGAGTTGCAGTGACGTTACTGGTGAGACTGAGTGAAGTTGGCCCTGCATGAGAATGAGCAAGTTCTTTCAGAGAGTCAACCTTGCAGCAAGCACAATGAGACAAAGCCAAAAGGTCCATCTTGTGATCATAGCTCACGGGACAATGCACTGAGTCTGTCCAAGTACCTCTATGTTTCTCCAACTGGCAGGGATCCCAGTGTTGGAAACAGATGGTGGTGTTTCAGTACTCCACAGGACAGCAAACTCATGTTCAGCTAAGACAGGTAGCTGAGGTGGCCTGATGCCATCTTCCTTCTTTCTCACAAAGCCACAGAAGAAACAGCCATGTATAACAAAAAAACCTCAAAACCTACTTAAATTTGCACTGGCTGCTATGGAGTCATTTTATGTGAGGCAGTTGTTTCACATATACTTTAAGCTGGCTTAAGCTAGGACAGACACCAGAAGAGACAGTCCTGCCCTCCCACCAGATTCCAGTTGTTTGTTCCCAGCTCCACTCCTTCATTCGTGCTGACAAGTATCTGTGTGGCCACGTAGGGAAGTGGATCAGGGAACTTATCTGAATGAAAACAGTGCCCCAAGAGGGCAATTCTGGGATGGGAAAAACTAGCCAAGGGCATAGAGATGGTTGAACTGCTGCTCTTGGCAGTAATGTCTGCTTATGCTGGCTCAAAGTGCATGTGAAACTACACTTACTATCATTTAGACAATCAATGGCATTGTTACAGAAACGCTAGTTCTTGGGCAAAACCCCTCTGTCCTGATTGTTCCCCCATGGAATTAGTGCAATGCTGTTATTCACTGAAAGCTATTCTGACATACGCAGGTTCTCGAATGGTGCAAACCCTATGGTGAATTCAGGACCAGAAAGCAACGAAAAGAAGGAAGGCACTATATCGGAAGGCTAAATGTCTAATTAGGGTCTGTAAAAACCTTGTAGCTGAAGGAGACAGATGGGCTGTGTTTCTACATGTGTACATAGGGCTGGGTGCAATACATGCAGCTGGGTGAGCTGCAAAGTCCCTACTGTGTCACAAGAGCAGGAATTAACGTGGTGGTTACAGCCTCTCTGCTCAGCCTGTTTGCAAATTCCTGTGATCCAGCTACACTTCCACAGCGGTAAAGCAGAGATCTGTGCAAATGAAAGATCAGCTTCCAACAAAAGCCTAAGCAGAGCTAATGAGGGCTTTGATCCTACAATTGGATCCATGCAAACATGCTCCATCCATGCCCAGAGGTCTGTTATGCACAAAAGCAGTTGGACTTTCACCACAGGCAACCACTACAAGAGCTTGGGCTTCATCCAAGTGGCCATCAGGAATCTCCATGGGTATGTGCTAGAGACAGAGTGTTTCTCATCTTAGCCGATATTTTAAGGTTATTTTCTCAAACTGGGCAGACCAGGCAGGAATCAAAATACCAGGTTTTACAATCCCAGTAAAGAAGAGAATGTTCACTACCGCAAACAACCTGCACAGAACTGGACCAAGGAAGGAGACTAGTTTTTTGTTGATTTTTCCTAATTTTCTCTTATTTAGCTAAACCAATATTAAGTGTTGTACAGTTGCTATCCATTCCCTTCAAATTTCAAATTCAAACATTTCCAGGAGTCAGGGTTCAACAGATTTCAGAGGATCATATTTGGACATGGACATGTCAAATTGAAAAAAATTAGAAAATAACTTTATCTAAACATGCATCTTCGAATGTGAAGACTAACTTTCAAAAAAATGAAATCAGAAGACAGAGCTTTCTGGGGCTATATGCAACTCAATCAAACACAAGGCAGCAGTAGAAATGGATGGAAAAAATACTGATGAGGCAAGGAAAATTACTTAAGCACCATGTTTAAATTTCAGTAGCATCAATGGTATGATGCCTATAGCTAACACGACTGGGTTTCTTTAATGCTACTTTATATCTGTCTCTTGTGCAAGATGCTGATTGTCTAAATAAATTATCCAGGTTAGAAGCTAAACTTTGGAATACCTCAAGGTATCTAATGAGCTACTGGCTTCCTGTGTAACTGGAACACCAATGGGAAAGAAAGAACTAAAAATCAGGAACCAAAGAGAAATCAGTACAAACTGTGAGTGAAAAGCCAAAAAAATTCTTACGGAACTCTGAAACCACCTCTCCCTCACAAAAAAGAACCATTTTCCATGGACACCTTACCTTGTAACAGCCTTAAAGCAATTGGAGATTATTGGCACCACAGTAATAACACTCTACCTACAGCTGCTATCCTTCATTCCCAATGATCTAAAGCAGCTTCATTTATTACTGAATTTTCACAGAAATAAGAATGAGTCCAAACCTGCTGAAATCAATGGATATACTTCCAAAAGCTTGAGAGAGCTTTGAATCAGGTTCACATTTCACAGCAAGTACAGGCCTTTGTTTTATCAGATTCACAACTACAGTTTCTGACTGACATATAAAACATTCCTCTAGAGCAAAACAAAACTCACCTAAATTAAAAGACAATGAAAACTCAGCAAATAAGAAGTTGTTCTGTTACAGTGTGCCATGTACCAAGGGCAATCACCACTGCAGGTTGTATCTCTATCCCTATACCCCAGGGAGAGACGGCACAGGGGCACAGCACGCATGCCCTGGCTGCTGCCCACGGGCTGGCTGGCAGCAGCACGGAGACTGGCGAACGTGGGACGCTGCCACAAGGTACCTCCCAGCCTCAGCATGTCACACACCCCAAAGGGTGCACACTGCCACGCTGACAGCTGCACTTGCAGCCTCATGATCTGGGGGGTAAAGGCCTGGTATTGGGGCTCCCCTTGGCTGTGCAGACACAGCCACTGAGCTAAGCATTTATATTAAAGAGTTAAACTGTGTACAATACTACTGAGAAAAACTCTTATGGCTTTAGATAAGACTAAAAAATTATTTTTGTTTAGTGGAAAGAATCACTTACCAAACTCTGGAATATGGATTGAATGCTTACAGATGTAAAAGAACCTCCCCCAGAATTTATCCTTACAGGATAACCACAAATTGTTTTCTTCCATGTCCCACTGCTACACCAAATCTTCCTCCCTACAGAGTAACCTCCTGCTTTGCTTACAGCTTGAGGGGAAAAAAACCCCAACAAAACACACACAAACAACAGACTCCTTTTGGTGCACTGCAAACACAAACCTGTGCTTGGGAAACAAAATTCCCATCCTTCTAAGGTTTGCCCAGCTCTAGTGATTTTCACTGGTTTTTGTCTATCATATGGATGGATTTTTTTTTCTTTCTACAACATTAAAACATACTAGCCTTCCAACCCAAGAAACACAAGAATGAACTTAACTCTTGTTTCCAAAGGAAGGAGGTTTCCACAGTCAGCACCCTGGTTGTAATTTTAGGTGCTATCTTTTGCATTTCATAATTACACAGTAAACAAACTTCTGCTGGACTTAAATGACCTGTTTTCAATCACTGCAATAGGTAAGACTAAAGAGCATAATCTCTTATTAGCATGCAGACACTCTAATGCTTTTAAGAGAAAGAACGCTCTCATAAATTGAATTACAGCAGAATGTGTACCTGAAACAAACACATGGTATAGTTTAGCTATCAATATCCGTGTACTTACTTAAGAAAAACAATCCTTTACAACACAAGTAATAACATCAAATCCTCACTGTGCAGTGACATTATTTCTTTCTAGTCAATCAAATCAACATAAAATTGTACAAGAAAAATGCAAAATGGAGAAGCACTTAAGCTTTGAAGCTGTGACAGTAATCCTACAGTTTGTTGGAAAAAAAATCTGTATATAACTGTGTTTTTCTTCTAATTTCTCAGAAAATACCGTGGCATTTTTTTTAATTTTTTTTTTACACACTCTATACACATGGATATATAACATAGGTAGAGTGATCACCTCAACCAAAGTACAGGAAAAGCTACTCCTCATAGTCCCAGTGCCCACCCTGGCTAGTAACTATTATACACAGAGTCTTCTGGAGGAACTTATTCTTCCCTTTCCCTCATAAGTTGCATTACAAAAGAAACCAGGACAGATGGCATTAGTGATAATGAAGTGTCAGCCTGATGCTACATATTGGGAGAGAAGAATAAGCCAGATTTGGGGGTCTGACACAATATTGCCAAATGCTTTTGTGCCACTTTGAAGAGGGGCCAGTTGGGGCTAACTTAGATGTAGTCCAGAAAATAAAACAAAACTTTGTTATCAGTTTGTATACTTTCCTCCCAAATTCACCGCTTGGCTGGAAACACCAGCAATGCAGGGCAGGACTGCATGAAGAAGGCATTTATAAAACAAAACTTATTAGAAGTTATAACCAAGGGGTACAACTTCATGCTGCACAGGGCTGTGCAAATTGTATCATAAAGGACCTCTGTAGGATGCAAGAGAAGTCCTGGCTCTGTCTCTCTTACTGCCTGGGCTGATGGGATCTGGAGACCACCGAGGACTTTTAGATCGCTTTGGTTTATATATACACCACCATTTAAAAAAAATAATCTTTAATATTTCTGAGAGCAAAAAAGCTTTTTGTAACTGACTGAAATGCCTTGGTGCTTTCTAGAATCTGAAAGCATGTTGAAAAGCAAAGAGCTAGATAGAAAGAGCAGACAGGTGGAGAAACTAAGGGATCTCACCCTTTCTGCACTCTAGAAACAAGTTCTATCATGCACAGCTCTTCCCAGTTCCCTGCTGCTCTGTGTGTTGTCTTCCTCCAAGAACAACAACCTTACAACCACACGAGCAGAAGCCAGATGGCTTGTCCAGATAGTTTCTCATCTCTACTCCCAAGAATTCCCCCAACACAGACAAGGGTCATGTACAACATTCATTCACATCAGTGAAACTCCATTGATTTCATGTGAGTGGAGAAATTTGTTCATATAACAACTTGACACCCAAGATCAAGGCAACCATAAATAGACTGCATGGGTGTATCTGATTAATGGTAGGCACCATCTGATCTTAATTACAAGGCAATGTGTTAACTCTATGTATTGAGAGGCTTACCTCCTTCCCTTGGTTTGACATATGCACCATATGGTTCATTTTCCAACTGGGAAACCTGCTCTGTAAACCGATAGCGGTTGTCCCAGGTGAAATACTGTGTTTACAATTCTATGACATAACACAGCTAAATTACTTACACGATCAAACACTGAATATGGAGAAAGCGCTCCATCTATTTTCAGGTATGCACAGCCTATTTTATCAATTGCACAGTATGTTTTTCAGCAGGCATTTGAATCTGTTAACCTGCTCACCAATGTTCATAAACAGAGACAGAATAAGAATTTTCCCCATCCCCTTCCTTTCTAAATATTAAAACACAGATAAACAAGCTCAGGATTGAATTAAGTCTTGAAAGTCATTGTATTGCACAGTTGTCATTGGTGTTTAGCAAAAATAGAAGGTTTATGAAACATCCTTGCCATTTTTCTTGCTGAATACAAAGCACTGTCTCATTTTAAGCATCCGTATTTAGTCTCTCTCTATTAGCACAGAAGACAGGTTGTTTCCTCTAAAGGATAGCCTGGAACTAATCTCTATCCATTGACTTTACAGTACTGAAATTAAATGGCTAAAGTTAGATTGCTACCTGAGTTACTCCTTCTCTCATCCAATAAATTACATCTGTGTGAACACTCTGTATGTTTCTTTAATAACTGAACTTATTTAAAAGAAGAAATTATTTTCAAAGGGACCAAAATTGCTGAAGTAGCTGTCCAGTGATTTAAAATGTCAGTGCCACCCCAAACATGAATCCAGCCTAGCTTTTTGCTTAGAGCTGCTCAGTGCTTGAAATTCAAGATGCTAACACAATTTCTGAACTTCAAAAAGCTTACAAAATGACAAAACTCTCTTACTGTCCCCCCATTAAAAAAATATGTGTATTTGTGTATACACACATATATGAAAGAATGAACTTTTTAGCATATTTCAACATTGTGAATTCTACACATTGAAAGGAGAAATGGAAACATTGCTTCCAGAACAATGCACGTCTGTCTTTCTGATCACTGCTACCATGATTCCTGCACTAGAAATAAGTTCCATCTTCATCTCTATACTAGTATTGTTACAGAGATTGCTAATTAATGAGTAATTTGCAATGCGGACGTTTCTCTCCAGAAACTGCATGGAAACAATAAAACATTTAATTCAAGCTAATCAGCACTTGTCAGAGACAATAATTCTGGCTACTCACAGAAGTATTGCTACTCAATGTAAGGAAGAGCAGCAGGATCTCTGTCTAAAGCATCCACCCCTTCACATACAGCGAGATGTTAAACTCCGAGGTGAATTCGTCAGACAGGCTAGAAGGGGTTAAAACTGGCATTGGTGACTACCTTAGTATATTTCAGAGCCTCCTATCTCAGGTGACAGAGACAAATTATCAGTACACCCCCTCTCCCCTTTCTAGCATGGAGGCAGAGAGACTGCAGCCAGCATTTGCCAGATGAACTGTATTATTTTGCATTACTGAGGAGTTTTGTGTTGAAATGATAAACTGTGCTCAGTGACATTTGCTGTCATGGTCTTCTGCACTAAACTGAGCTCTGAGGAAATCAGCTCAGCAGTAGCATTTGGAAGAGGGTAGGTTGCACAGAGAACGAAAGACACAAATTACAGCTGAAAAGCTTTTATCTGTAAGTACCTGTCTATATCTGCAAAGCTGCAGAAAAGTTGACCGAGACCAGCAAGAACTTTCACCAGCTGCCTCAAAAGAGGAGACACCAGGATGTCTTACCTATAAATGACAGTGTTATGGGGGAGTGTAAATGAGGGAGTAGTGAGAAGGAAAAAATACTCTTAAAGTTCTGCCTTTTGTACAAGCTTCTGCAGTACCTGTAGTTTCATCACGTGTGGTTTTCTAACCGTCGTTCAGTGATATTCCTTAATTACACAGCACAGTAATGAAATACACTGAAAATCAGTCGGAAATCTGCAAAGCAAATAGACTGTGTACAGCACATGCAGAGGAGGGAATCGGCTCAGCTCACACTATTCAAACAAAAACCCCATACATTTCCAAGCGCTCTACCACTGGCAGGCTGCAGCACGGCAAGGTTTTCAAGTTAAATCATTGCATAATATGATGGTAATGAGTTTCTCAGCAATCATTATGTCTCTGTCAGATGGTAATAAAATGGAGTATTTGTCTCTGTTCTTGGTGTGCTCAGAGAATATGCAGATATGCCAGTTCTCATTATATCTTGATAGAAACAAAACCCATTAGCACAGGTGCTATATGTTTTAATGAGGGAGACATGTAGAAACTAATCCAGGTCAATTATAATGAAATGGTTACACCTAGCTGAAACTGATAAAAATCTAATTACATCCATATCAATGGACTGTTTCATAGATGCATGGTGTTGATCTACTCATGGCAGGAGTGTACAATGGGCTTTCAACTAAACGGCTCTAGGTAATTGGTAGGTAAGGACTGATGCTTGTATGGTAGGTGCTGTTTTTCAAGTGTACATCAATACATAATGGAAAATCAGTATTTTGTGAAAAAATATTTTTAAACTGTTTTGTTTCTTACAGTCAAAAAGAAAGTTTCCAGGAAAAAGACAAATCTTTTTCTGTTGAGAAGTTACAATGGAAACTGTTTGCAGCTTGTACACATCATAGATCCTTAAAGGTAAGAGTCATATCTGAATAATCAGGACTAGGTCAGAGAAGCCCAGAGATACCCAGACATCAACATATTCACTCTTTACAACTGTCCTACAAATAATTTAGCAAATGGCCATATCTGGCCCATTGTTTCAAACTACCCTGCAATGCCAACCTTACCCAGGGCTTGTCCATCCCAAGCCACATTTGGGACAGAGCGGAGGGTGGTTAGCTGTTAAAGACAAGATAGGGAAAGCGTGCTCACCCCAGGCAGGCAGGATACAGAACAACAAGTTTCCAAAACCAGCATCAGCCCATTCATGACACTCACCGTGTGGTCAGGAAGCCCAAATTAAACTTTCAAGAAGAGACTCAGCCTGCCCTCAGTAGATACCACTGTTGTTAGCATGAAGCTTGCCTGGCTAAATTTTCATAGCTCTGTCTTAGCAAGCCCTGCAATCTGCTGAAGCCATCATCTGCTTAAGACTACGAGGCTGTGAGGACAAATGTCTCCAGGCTAAGCAATGGTCTGCTTGATGTTAGCCTCCATGAGCAGTAATCAGAATATGTTTTGTCTTGAACAGACCATGTGGAGGGGTGAAATGGGTGCCTACTTTTTTATTTCTTTATGACTTACATCCTGAAAGGAAATACAAGCTCTGCTATGAGATTGCTCCAAATGAACTCCAGATGAAACCTCCAACTGGCCCAAATTCCCACTGACTTCAGTGGATGCTTTGAACAGGCACAAAGAATGAGAGTCTGATAGCTCTAAGCTTGAAAACATATTCACATATGGCTGCCCCATTTGTTCCTAACTCACTGAAAGCAATGGAATTGCTTCCATGTTATACATGTGTGTAAGCATTTTTCCAGATCACAGCCATAACGCGCTAGACAAAAATAGTTGTAGAGCCTCATATCATCGACCATTGTCTGTACTAGATTCACAGAATAACTTTCCTCCAGTTATCCTTCCTTTAACTGCTTTAATCCTTCTTTGCTTCTTTTTGCCTAAAGAGAAGTTGCTTTAAATTTGTATTTTCAGCTCTTTTAACTGCTATGCTTCAGAGAGTTACAGTGTTGAAAAAATATTCACTTTTTCCATTTAGAAAACCTATGCCTGATACCTAATGGCACCAGATTTATTTCTGTCATTTGTATAGCATCTAAATATACCCCCTTTCCTTCTGCAGCATAACTGGCAGTTTACTAAGAGGGCCTTCAGGTTTCTCCAGGCACACTATACGCTATTTCCCTAAAGGATAAAGATAGGGAAAAGAACGTCACTCAAGATTACATATTTCTTTGGAAATGGCTTATTTAAAGTTCAAATTCACATTAAATAATACTAATTGTTGGACTAATAAAAATTCTCTTTTGCATAAGGGAATTTGCTAAACAAGGATTTATAAGTCATTTTTCAAAGATGCTACAAATAATAGCTTCAAGGAAGCATGTTTATTTTCTCATATACTAGGATTCTTGTTTTCTCACGCTGAAATCTTATAGCATGTTTTTTGAAAACCTGTCTTCATCTCAGATCTGTCCTCTTTTCATTCCCCTACTTAGTGTGGGACCAACTTAAAGATACCCAAAGCAGCTCTGCACCAGCTATGCAGCCAAACAGAGCAGTGGGCCACAAGTACCATGTGCAGACAGGAAACAGCCTGAGCACTTGGTGTTTAGCCCTTTCCATCATTAGAGTGCAGGTCTCACTGCGGGTGGCTATACTGTGCTGAAGCCTAATTCATACAGCATTAGCACATCATCCTGTATGTGCTCCACTTCATGGTCAAGGAGACACAAAGTTATTGAGGAGGATACGGAGGCTTTAGCTGCACTCATTTCACAGTCCCCTGACACATTCCCAGCAATTTACACATTCTCAGCAGCTGAGTTGGTCTCAGTGCATCAAACGTGAAAACCACAGAAAAGCTGAGCTACTGCGGCGGGGAATCTAGCCTGAGCCTTTTCACATGATGCAAGAAGAGACCAAGAATAGCAGAGGATAACCACAGAGAGGAAGATATGTCCAACAGTATTGAGGGATTCAATAGCAGAGCCAGTATTTAAATAGTTGGTCTACTTGCAATGAAAGACAAAGCTCAGGTGTTCCTCAGACTGTGGGGAGTTCTAATCCCACTCTCACAGAAACCAACTCTTTGACCAAGAACGCGTCGTGTTCAGAACATCTTTGTCCCAAACTCTTCTTGCTTTCAAGGGCTACACCAGGCCCATATTGCAGGGGCAACAGGGCAACTAAATCCTAGCTGTGCTGAACATGAACATGTTGCCATTTGGGTGTCCATCGAACAACTGTCACATGTCAACAGAAAATGACATTAAACAAATTCCTCTCTGTCCTCTGAAATACTAACCTTCATTTGCTAAGCAGTAATCACAGTAGTAACACTCCTCTTTCTGTGTCTCTGTCTTTCAGCCTCCTAAAACTGACAGAAAGACACAAAAGAAGGCTTTTTTCCATCAGTTGAACAGGTAGCCAAATTCCTGCCATAATACGTACATGAAAAAAATCATTGTCTAAAACTTCATATTGTCTGCAGCAGAGAGAATTATAGGTGAGACAAAAGCAAAGCTGTTTGGTGCTTATATATGCTGGTTTGCTGCTTACACACTCTCTCAAGTTAACGAGATAATCTGTGGATGCTCTACTGCCTATTATATTGGTTTGTAATTTAAAATCAGACCTGGGGCTTTGCATGTTGCTGACTGAGATTAGATTATGTACACCGGGTACATAATACCCAATAGCCTTTGTAGAGCCAGATCTGTAGTGGCAAGCTCAGTGCAAAACCGATAAATCACTTAAAGATTTCAACAATCAGTAAATAGCCTTACAGATTTACTCAATACCTTATTTTCTCCAGTCCAGTCAGCCCATATATAAATTATGAGAGGCTCTTGGTTTTTTCACGATTATTACCTATTTAAAAAGAGCTCATTTAGAAGTTATCAAGAATCCACACACACTTATTCACTAGTGTAATTGCCTGGAAACTTTTCAGCCTTTCTGATACGACATTTCTCACCTTGAAAGGGACATTTGCATTGAGAGTTGAAAACAATTTTAAAACTCAAGGCTGAGAACACCTAGGATTGCTATTACTCATCTTTACCCAGCACTGACAGTTTTAAACCTCCTGAGTACTGAGATAGCTATGTAATTTCCTAAGGGAGTCAACTATTGTGCGACACCATTGTTTTCATGTGATAGCACTTTCAAATCATTAGTCCACAGAATTCTATACATATCTGTAAACAGGTATGATTTATGGCTTGTAGCATGGAAAAACAGACTTTAAAAAATTACATTTTAACAAAAAAAATTGNGATTTTTTTTTTTCTTTAAAGAAAAATAAATTGAAATAATCTGCTCTACCACATTCCAAGAAAAAGGATATTACAAATGACTTATAATTTAAATAAGCTTTCTGTAGCCACCAAGGCAGGATCCATGTGTGATTTGGGATAATGTTTTCCAAACTTTGGAAAAGGGGTACAAAACCAAGAAAGAAAGAAAACAGGAACAGACATTAGACAGTATTTTACAGGGCTCAATAGCCTCCTAATAAAATAGACTAAACCAAATCAAGAATAAACACGAGACTTCAAAACTGCATCACTGTAATTAATAAGAGGTAACTAATTAACAAGAGTTCTCAAGAAGCCACACTGCAAACATTAGAGATGCCAAGAAGTAATTCTGAAGGACAAACTAACTCAATACTCCCTAAATCGTGCCAATATTTACTCAGGAGATGTTCAAAGGCCTGCCCCATTTAGATCTCAATTAATTTAACTAGATTATTATAATCCATCCTGCTTAAATTCTCCTTCACTTTTAAACCACCAGTTCTATCCCTGCAGGCCCCATCCCACACGGCACCCAGTGAAAGGCAACTCTGTCATAGGGACTTTTCACAACTGATAATTGATAGCAAGTACCAAGGAGCTTAGAACAACCCATCACAACTTTCCTCATCTCTTTCATTTTTATATACGTACCACACAAATACCCCCACATAATGTAGGAACACAATAACTTAGTTAATGCTACTTTGCCTACTTAACACTGCACTCAGTGTGTGTAAGGATTCATCAGTTTCTGGATGAATCTTTTCAAATTCTGTCAATATGTCTTTGCTAAATGCATCTCAGTCAAAAAAAAAAATATTTTTTTTATCTACAGCAAATTCATACTCTCAAAATAACTCACTATCTTTAATTTTAATACCACAG